>JAWWML010018435.1:0-20178 GCA_035047165.1 Ormyrus rosae
GAACTCATTACAGTAAATTGAAATCAATTGAAATACAATCGATTTTAATCGATTTCTATCCACTTTTTTCAGCAGGGAGAACAAGCGATTTATCGCTTCTCGACCTTTTGGCTAAGATCAAAGTGTGTACGTATATCTTATCTTATCTTTGGCTAAGAACAAGCAATTTATTGCTTCTCGGCCTTTTGGCTAAGATCAGAGTGTCTACGTATATCTTATCTTATCTTTGGCTAAGAAAAGATGATTGATCGCTTCTCGGCCTTTTGGCTAAGATCAGAGTGTGTACGTATGTCTTATCTTATCTTTAGCTAAGAACAGATGATTGATCGCTTCTCGGCCTTTTGGCTAAGGTCAGAGTGTATACGTATCTATTACCCAAGCAACTCAGCCTTTTGGCTAAGATCAGAGTGTGTACGTATATATTATCTTATCTTTGGTTAAGAACAGATGATTGATCGCTTCTCGGCCTTTTAAAATAAAAAAAAATAACTTTGTTTGATCCTAGATAGTTTATATCTCCATAGGACATGCGTATTTTAGTTTTTAGTTTTAAGTTAGTTTTTAAGCTTGCCAGCCTATGTATAGGTAACTTTGTGTTACCTCTATAGGATTTACTTTTGTAAATTTTTCTGGTTAATAAATAAATAAATGAATAAATAAAAGCGAAAAAATTGTTTATATTGATTGCGCTGATAAGAAACGTGCCATTAAATAAGTATTAGATTATAGAATCTATTTTAAATTCGAATTTTCAGTTCTTTAAAAAATGACTTGAATTCGTTAATGAGGAGTATTATAAAAATCGATTTTCTTTCTAAGTTACCTGCCGTACTCGCGCAAACGACCACAGACGCGACCAATGCAATAAGGAAGTACTTCATGTTCACTGAAGCATCCTTCGTTCGAACACCTCTCCTATTTCTACCCGAAATCCAGCGAATCCTCCCACCTTGTAAACACAATTATTAAAAAAATCTCCTGTCGGCCCGAAAATGATTGCTCCAAAATTCATAAGTTTTCATCTAGAAAAAAAACATGCGACTGTTGTTGGCGCTCATTAATAATCTGCGCGGTACGCAAAAATGCGCATCCCGTTCATGCCGATGTGACAATATTGTTGCGCAATTTATAAGAACAATGTGTCGCCGGTAGCAAGTTCGAGGTGGAAGAGCTCGATCCTCATTGTCGGCACTTTGCCTCGTCCACTGAGAAATGGCACTTCGGGCAAAATATAGTTAAAAGTGCGCTGGATTTGTTCGTGATCTTGTCTTCTTATGGTGAAACAGAACAAATATTTTGTGCGAATAAGTGTTCAATCAAAATATAGCAAGTTTACAGTTATCTTTAAATATTGTTTCTTTTCTACTTTTAATAAGAACGCCATATTTCATATATTTAAATAGAAAATAGCTTTTTCACTTTTCCAGAAACAAATTCAATTATTATTATTATTATTTATAAGTATTATGAGGAATTTGAAGCATAGTATAATTATGACTACCGAAGCATCAGAAGCCTCAAACCTGTTGTTTACTGGGTTTTATCAGATCTTAATTAATTTTTGGTAGATTTATTATTTCTCAGTGAAGTTAATTTTTAAGAAATTCTAAATTCTAATCGAATGAATCATTATTTGAACAATTTAGCTTTCAAAAATTTTAATTGCTTGATGAAAGTTATGAAGACAGTAGCAGTGTTCCAATCAAATAAGTGGAGGAAAATAAATGTACATTTTCAAAATTGTGCTTAATACTAGTGCTTTATTTTAATAAAATAATCTATAACAGTGTTTAGTCATATTCATAACAATTCGCATCATCTTGAATTCACACAGTTTCCCTTTGACTCTTACTTATCTTTTTGGCGGTGGTGGCGGTGGAGGAGTTCCTAAACGAAACCGAAAAAATCTGCATTACAAGCTCACTCAAATCGATTTTTCGCAAGTATAATTTAGAAAAAATGGAGGTCCTTCTTAAAAAAAGATATGCCAAAAGAGAATTACCAGCACGGGCAAAGCCACGAGAAACAACCCCTCGGTGGACGAACCCGGATCCCGTGAAGTTCTTCGGTGGTGGCCCTGGGGGTGGTGGTGGCCCATGCTACATCACAATTAAAAATTACTTCATTTCTCACAGTACACAACACACTAACGAAAGATTTCGATTCGAAAATTTTGCTTTAGCTACTGGTTAGATAATTGATTTTGAATTCTTACTCCAATGTATTGGCATGCTTTTTATAGAGTGGTTATCTTCGTGGACGTGTTTTAGATTAACTAACGAACTATCGAATTTTGTTTACTTTTACTTTTACTGCTCCTTTTGCAAAGCCGATACGTGGAATGTTTTTTTACTTACTGCCGAAGCCAGAGCCGCGAAGAATGCAACAAAGAGCGCCAAAAGATAGAACTTCATGTTTACCGGCCGCTCGGATCCACTGGTGCATCCCGGACATGAATCTCGTCTATTTATACAAGCTAAATCGTCGGGGATTTGCATCCTCACCTAATAACCCATAAAACGCGCGGGCTCCTCCGTTCTCGAAAAAGCGAAAAAACAAAAAGGAAAACAATATGACACGGAATACGAGATAAACGGCTTCCGGCTTCATAGTCGGTAATTTCGGTCTTACGCAATTTCTCTCGGCCGAGAAGCGTTCCGGTCGTTCATAATTGACGCCGTCACGCCTCGAGCGGCTAATTGCTCACGCGCGGTTTTGTTCGGTTTTGTCCTCCTAATCGGTCACCTGTGTTGCGCTGCTTCGCGGCAGTTACTCAGTCGGATTATAAGGATGCACCGTTCGAAGCGAAGTTTGTTTGGCTGCATATTGGAAGGCGCGGTTTTGGTAAAGTATATATATATGGAATCAAACGGATTTTGGCAATTCTCCAGCATATTAAATTATTTCCTTGGAGTTGAATCGTATATGAATAATCTTTGTTTCTACCAATAAAGTAAATTATTTGAGCTTATTGTCATTATTTTGATCGTGTTTAAAATAATAAAGATTATTTTTACAAAAAATTAATTAATAATTAATTACATTTAATTGTTATTATTTTACTCCAAAAGTCTTTCCTAGATATTTTATAACTTTAATATTATTTATCGTGTGATTAATAATTTGTCAAAATACAAAATTAAAAATTACAAACATATGTCATTAACAAAAATATTTTTAAATTACAATTTGTTAGTAGCCTTTTTTATTTTGTAAAGTTACCGCTAAAGCAGTTGTTATTTTTCCAACTTCGGTTTTCACACTGCTATTAACAGAACCCATATATTCAACAACAACAAATATTTGATTTTATTTCTACTCCAATCTCTATTACCTTAATTTAACATCCAATTAAAATGTCCGCAAGTAGCTGAAATAAATATTATTCACTTGACTAAATTCACTCTGTCAATAAACAAATATCACCCAACAAAATCACCCTTCCGCTCTTGCAAACTACAATCACCTCCGTCCCAACAAAGCTAATATTCAGCCTCTCCTCCGCCATCCGACAGGCGACAGTTTCACCTCAATTTCGCCTCTCCCTTACGAAGCAAGTCGGGCGAAAATATTCTTAAGGGTTATTTCGCTCATAATTCAGCGGCGCCGACGTCCGCGGCGCGAATAAGGCCCAATTAGGCTTCGTCTCCCGCTTGGAAGCGACAAGGTAACTTCGTTAGAAGCGAATATCGGTCTCTCTTGTTCGGGCACAGCGCCGAGAAGAATGGCCCGCTGGTTCGCGTAAATTGGAAGAAATGGTCTTTGCCTCGCGCAGAACCCGACAGACTTTGTTGAGGGGAGGCTTTTCTGCCTGGAGAAAGGATCGAGAATGACTGCTGTAAGAGTGCGCAAGTATGCAATGTGGAGACAACTTAAGAAAAACTTTTATGATTTTTAATTTCAAGTTAAGGGTCCGACTCAGGTGCGTAACTGAAAATCTGTTTTCTAGAGGAATCTAACTCTGTTTGTGATAACTTTACTCGCACTAGTTGCACATTATACTATTTCAGCACCTTCAACTTTAAAGCTTACTTGCCTCGATCGTCAAAAATCAGATTAATTATTTTTTTGACCTTATCGAAGTCATTATTTCTAAATTTTTATGATGATGATGAGCTGCTACTGAGTATATATAGCACTTACTAATTTGAAAAATTCTTCCTCACATACAGCTGAAAATTGTTTTCGTAACACAATGTTGTAAGATGATTTTGTTTTTAATTTTCCGTTTCCTCAATTTTTATTGAAAGAGAGTAATTACAACGCAAAATATATAAACAGAATTGTTACAAAAACAATTTTTACGTATATCATTTAATTTAATAATTTTAAAAATTCTTTCTGACAGCTAGAAATAGTTTTCGTAACATATCCGTTTATAATATTTTATATATTTTAAGTTGCAATTATGCTCTTTGAATACAAATTGAGGAAATAGAAAAAAGAAGTATTTGCAATTATGATAATATTATGTCAGATTACTAGCTGGTATACGTGCAAATGTTTCTATTTGCATATAATGGCAAAATTATGATTACGTTTATTTTTCTATACTTAAAAGTTTACATCGATAAGATTTTTTTAATGCAACACTTTTTAAATGAGACCCTTTAGATTCTTCTATTGATCTACGACTATTTAAATGTTTACGAAAATTTTAGAATTCCCCAAGTGAAAATATACGAAAATGAACCACGGGAATTCCCGCGCCGCCATCAAACGGTACATTCTTTGATTTCTTTTTTCTTAATATATATAGCTATAGTCTATCGGTATCCTTTCAGACCAGTTTAAATTGCCGAAGAGAAGAGTTCGCAGCGTTCGTTTTAAGAAATCCTTTCAGACCAGTTTCAGTTATCGAAGAGGAGAGATCGTAGCGCGTGTTTTAAGGGGTCATCAACCTCTGATCAGACCATTTTAATCACTGTTGCCAAAGAATTTATTGTAAGTTTTAGATTGAACAATATACGTTTACTGTAGAGCATATCATGTTCATGTTAATTACATATCCGGAATTTCATAATAAATTGTGATTAACTATAATAATGTAATAAGAATTTATTTATAGTTTACTTATTATCAATTAGCAGAAGGATTAATGTGCTTATTAATTTTCTTCCTTATAGTGAACTTTAACTTGCAATGAGGCATTCAGCATTGCTCATATTAAACATTGCCCTCTGCAACGTCACATTTGGACTTGACGTCTTCAAAGATTTCTGCATCTCAAATCGATTCACAAGAGAAATCCCGGGTTACGCTTATCCTTTTAAAAATAGAAATGCCATTTCCACCGTATCGTGGAGTAAAATTTATGGGATAAATATAATTAGAACTTGGAACGAGCTCGGAATGCCCATCAATAAACAAAAAAAATGCGTAAAGCCAGTTTTCCTCGGAAACGATATAGAAGTAAGCCGCATAACATCGGTGCAGGAAGTTGGCAAACAAAAAATTATAATCCTTACCGACATGAGGTCTACTAACCCTGAGATACCTTACCTAGCGAATATGTATATTATTTACAATCCGGTTGATTGTACCGGTACGAATCTTGAACTAGCTGGCGAGAACGGACAATTGATATATCACAGTGTTCCAGTTACCTACAGAAATGACATGTTTGAGATATTTCCTATTTTTTATAACGGAAGCACACCGGAATATATGTCGACCCTTGGACGATATAAGACCACACGATCTAAACCAATTAATGTACCAGATTCCATCGATCCAGAACTTAAGTTATCTGGTGATCATGACCTTATATACGCAGTAAATTCCAAATCGCCATCGGAAGGTTACTTTATCGTGACGAACGACAAAAAGGCTGCAACCTTTTACTTACTGAGTTCGAAACTTAAGCTGGAAAAGAAGGTTTACAAAGAAGGAATTTATGTATACGCAGCATCGACGGGATTCTGCTGGATAACTGTATGTTACAACAAAAAAAAACAGCTTACGTGTGATGTCCTGGATAAGGATCTGAATCTTAAGTTTGAAGTGTCAATGATGAGTCAACCAAATGGGACATTGCTGAACGTCTGGGTGGACAATCTTTTTGACGGAACTGTTATGATCCTATCGAACTACAATTTCACTGTGAAAAACGACGCAGGAAATGAAAGAATACAAGTGTCTTATGCGCAGAGGATCTTTCAGGATGGATCAACAAGTGAGCCCTTGAAACTTGGCGCAGCTATTGATGGCAGCGCAGAGAGCAGATCCAGAGGCTTACTTATGGACAATGGCGAATACTGCGCTGTAAATGTAGTGGCGAAGCAAGTCGATCAAGATTGGTCCTCTAATGTGACTGCAATATGTGCTGATCCTTTGATTAAACCGGAAAGTATAGACGAAGAAGAGGATAGTGAAGAAGACAGCGAAGAAGATGAAGACTATCTTTTTACTAAGTAATCAATACAATTATTCTTCTGTGATTTACACTTTACATGAAATTTTTTACTTTCAGTCTGACTTAATGTATTTGGATAGAATTAAAGAGTTTCATTTTATTCGTTATTAATTACATTGTTTGTGAATATTGAAAAAAAAAAATTAATTTCTCAGTTTTTAATACAACATACTACTTATGTCAAAGACTGAAGTGAATAAATAAACAGAAATTAAGAATATTATGGATATTAATATTGATATTATATTCTAAACATGTAAATATTAACTTTTTCGTGAAACTGTAAATTCAGTATTTAATGTAATTTTCAGTAGTTCGTCTACAGCTAGATATTTTATAATTTTATTCTATAATTTTATAGTATAATTTGTAATATAATTTCAAAATAAAAAAATAGTAACGTAATAAAAACATAATAGTTTAGTTTTTTATGGAAAAAATCCAATTAATAGAGGTGATGTACGTTGAATTAAGCAGTTCTATGTATATGTTATACATTACGTAAGCGCCAATAATACTGTACTTTCCAATAACTCTATGTTAGATTTCGTTTATGCTGAAAAAACTCTTTTGCATAAAGTAGCGGCAAGTACTAACTAAAGGGGAGATTGATTCAAAGTGTAGGCTATTGGACGCACTTGAGGCTTGAGTTCAATAATACATTTTGTGTTTACGTACGAGGAAAGTCTCACGTGTCTGTATAACTTTGCTATAGTTTACTATATATTATCACGTTATTATAACTTTCGCTTTTTCAAAAGGCTGTGCGCTTATTTAGTTACAATCTAAGAAAAATTGATGTTTGTTCAGTCGGTTTA
This sequence comes from Ormyrus rosae, assembly GCA_035047165.1. NCBI lineage: Eukaryota > Metazoa > Arthropoda > Insecta > Hymenoptera > Ormyridae > Ormyrus > Ormyrus rosae. The sequence continues at coordinate 7,234 of JAWWML010018435.1, forward strand.
ACAATTAACTGTATTATAAGCATTAGTACGTAGTATTCTCATTGGCGACATTCGAGTATTTATTTAAAGTATTTATTTGAATATTTAATAATTCATAATTTCTAAAAAATATCAAGTAAATTTTTTCAAATAAAATGTTCTATTTCTAGACATACTGCGCTTCTTGTCTTTTACGTGCAGTAGTCAAATGACGTACATGGGAATTTACGTTCAATTTTAGTATTAAAATAGATTGCGCCTTTTAGAGCTTGCAAGCCTAAAGGTTACATTCGCATTTATGTGACTCAATGCTGTGAAAACTTCAAAAGGCTCAATACACTATTTCACTTTCTTACCTACGGTATACATATAGAAATAATGAGTACTAATAGAATGAATCGAAGATATTTTAAAACGCTAATGGACTAACTTGCACAAAATTATATTCTAAATTTACTAGAAGGTAAATATTATTTCTCAGTCATTTTCTTATATATAGATTATAAAATTTGATTGATATTTTTTCGTATTAATTAAAAAAAAAAATATACTTCATATTTTATAAGTAAAAACACAATATTTTTACATAATATTTTACATAAGTATTTTTATTTGATTATCAAGTATTATATAGTCAGTAACATAAAAAATTCGAATTGAAAAATATCATTTAATCACATAAAGTCTTTAGAATCAATCACAAAACTTTGCAACCAATTTCATTTCGTAATATCCAGGCAGACCACACTCAGCGTCGAAGAGTACGAGTTATCGTAAAACATAAAAGGCTCGTCTTTCTCCGAACCCGAGACGACGGTGGCACAGTACTCTTTATCTTCAAAGATGAAGCCTCCGCTTCTGAAGGCGAAACCAAAATTTTTCCCAAGCTCAAGCGGATCACTCGTCGATCCGGCTTCGTAGACCCTCTGCAAGTAGAGCACCTGGCGGACGTCTTCCGAAACGGCCAGGTACCTGATTGTCACCATCGCACTGTTGTCTGGCAGATTCAACACCGTGGCGTCGAAAAGTCTTCCCTTCGGTGGACGCATCATAGGCACTGCAATCCCCGAGTTCAGATCCTTGTCCAAAAACTCGCAGATAAGGTGGTTGTCCTTCTTGTAGCATATAGTTACCTTGCCGTACGAGGTGGATCCTGAGAATACGCGAGCTCCTTCTCTGTAAACCTGCTTAGTTATTTGGAATTCCGAGCTCAGCAAGGTCAAGGTCGCGGCAGTTCTGTTGTTGAATATGATAAAGTAGCCCTGGGACGGGTCTTCCGCGTCCAATGGGTAGACGTGGTCCGCGACACCTGTCAACTTCAATCGCGGATCGATGGAATGCGGCACCTTCATCGGCTCAGCTTCGTCGTTGTACCGTTTTATTTTCAATAGACGAGTGTAATTACTCGAAATGTAAGAGAAGGGAAACAAGTCAAAGGTGTCTCGGAAAGCGACCGGTACCACCTGATGAAACATGTCGAGGTCTTTGCCGGGCAGTTCGATCGCCTTACCTGTACACTTGAGCGGATCTACCACGACGTACAGGCTTCCAGAATGATCTTCCTCGATTCGTTCGTAAATTTGAGCGCTGACGATGATCTTGCCGTTGCCGAGTTCCTTCGTGTACGGTCTAGGAGATGGTTCTTTAGTTTTTGACATGTCGAAAGAAATTTCGCAGGGATCTCTCTTTAGTTCTGGTGGAAACGTCAATCGTAATCTGTAGTTGTTCAATACGCTTACGGTAATTAAATGATCGTTCACTTGAGCAGGTACAATAAACTCGTCGCTGCGTATCGTCCATTTTTTGGTAATGATATTAACTAAGGAGATGATGCAGACGGCTAAAGTTGGGTTCTGCATTACGGTAATTTTTTAGCAGGACTCTGAATATCTATAAAATGTTACGATTAACAAATTAATTACGAAATAAAATTGTATATATTCTTGATTTAAAAAATTAATACTTACGCGTCACGTCTTTCTGGAGCAACGATTAAATTTGTTGTGAACTGTACATATTAATTCTAAATACTACGAGGCAAATAATAATATAGCACCGAATTTAATACTAAAGGGCAAATTCCCACCGAGTCGTATCATTATTTATGTCGTATGTAAACACCTGTGCTAATCGTAGTTTTTTATTATTTCCAAGTTTTAGTAGAAATCTAATAATTATTGATTTTATAAAACAAAGATAATTTTAATTATTTCATATGTAATTATAAAAAAGTTAATAAATAGAGATTTAATATAGACAGTATTAAAATAACTTAACTTAATAAAAAATTTATTGGAATCTTAGAGTTGGAAAGAAATAATAAAATGCTTTAAGTAATAATCATATTGACAAATATTATTTCTACATTTATGAAGTAATAAGAGAATAGACGTATCCATAAACAATTCTGTTTTTTAGGATCGGAAAAAATGATAGACGTATATATTTTCACTTGGCAGCAAAACCGTTATATCTAAATTATCGAACAAAGGGCCCAATAATTATCAGAAATTTTTCATGCAAGTTTTAGTAACAAAATTAACTTAATCAATGATCTGTTGATCAAAATGTGTTCTTGAAAGAGTTAAGTAATCGTTGCTTTGTACACAGTAACATTACATATCATGTAAGAAACATTTTTATTGATTTTCTACGATGGATTTGAAATTTAAATTTAGATCCTCTAAAGGACGTAAAAACTTTGTAAACTTAATATATCTGTAGAAAATTATTTTTTAAAAAAGTCAATTTTTAAGGTAAAATATGCCAATAACAAATTTTAATAATAGTGATTTTTATATTTTTTGACAAGTATTTTAAAATCATTCTAAGTTTAAGTTCAAGTATTGTAAATACTAATCTTACAAAGCAAATACTTATGCGATTAAATACCGTAATTGTAATAATAAATTCAGAGAATAATAGATATTTTTTTTTATTCGATAGATAATATATATTTTATATTTTTGACGTCTTATTTATCAGTATATTTACAATAAGTTTTATATACAAACTAATTTTTAATAAAAATACTAAATTTATCACAGTTTTTAAATTAATAGATATTATACAAATTATAAAATCATATCTACATATATTATCTAAGAACACCTTTTTAATTTAGGTACTACAATAAAATAGTTACACGTAATAGTATTTAATAAATTTTATCATATTTAAAAACATTTATTTTAACCAAAGATATATAATGGTTTCCACAAAATTTTCATTCACTGTTAGTATCGACACAGATCCCATTGACTGTAGAAGACATTTTTGCGCTGTTCCATTTCGCTACAACATTACCAGCGCAGTATTCACCATTATCCATGAGGAAACCTCGAGGTTGACATGTTGCGTCAACATTCCTTCCCAGCTCCACTGGATCACTTGTCGATCCGTCCTTGAAAATCCTTTGGATGTGCGCCAATTCTGTTCTACGAGGGGGATCCACTTGTTTCTCAGTGATGCCGTGCTGGAGGATTACCATTGCGCCGCCATCAGGAAGATTCGCCGCCCAGGAATTGTATGCATAGCCTTCCACGTCTTGCATCATGGGAATTTCGAATCTAATGTTCAGATCTTTGTCTAGGAACTCGCAGACGATGTGCTCCTGTTTCACGTAGCATATAGTTACACTATTGAAGCTGGTTGACGCTGTATTAACGCGAACATCTTTTCTTTGAATTTGCTTGGTTAATTCAAGTTTTGAGTTTAATAAAGTCAAGGTAGCTCCTGTTCTATTGTTTGTTACGAGGAGATACCCATCGGATGGATCTTTAGAATTCATTGGGTACACATAAGTAAGATGACTGGTTAAATTGACATCCGAACTAATGGAATATGGTACGATGATTTCTTTGCCATCCTCGGTGTAACGCTTAATTGTTTTCACTTGAGTGCCGTTGTACACCAGAAAATTCGGAAATACGTCAAACGTTTTGACGAAAGAAACCGGAAGTCTGTGGTAGAATATGAAATATTTGTCGCCGGGTATTTCGATATTCTTTGCCGTGCACTCCAATGGATCCACCACGATAAAGAAATTTGAATCGTTCATACCGGGCGTTGGCATTGATCGCAGCTCAGTAGTGATGACGATCTTGCCATTGCCGAGTTCTCGAGCCCAGACCGCAGGATTCAAAACTTTGTTTTCTGGAATCTCAAGAGGAACTAGACATGGTGACTTATTCATCTCTGGAGGAAATATGATTCGCATTGTGTTGTTATTCTTCTGTTCTCCAACGCTTATAAAAGCGATATGATTGTCCACTTTAACCAGGTAAGGAAAACCATCTATTTCTGTGCTCCATTTCTTTGTAACGCGCAAATCATTGATCGCTTCAAGTGCAAATGCGAGGTTGATTAAAGCGACAATCAAGATGATTGATTTTAAGGCTGCCATTATGGTAACCATTAACGCCTGCAAAAGAAATTTAGTATTTATTTAAAATATGTTGTCATTTGTATTAAATTATTCAAAATATTATAAAACTTATACGCACTTAGGTAATTAATACATTACTATAATTATGCTTACCTTAAGTCTTTCTGTGGCAGCGTCTTCAACTGAAATGAAGCGCTACTACCAGATTCCAACTTTAAATACTCTAAGTGAATAAGTGAATAAGTGGAGAAATAGCTCAGATAGTATAGTATAGAGTTTGATACTGAGACGTACATTACGATTCCTTCATTTGATTATCTCGTACAACGCGCATAAATTCTAAATAAATAAAACATAGATGTTTTATTACATTTTTTGTTTTAGTTTGTCAACATAAACTTTCTATAAATTATTAGTTTCTCAGATCATTAAATTTGTTGTTATGAAATGCTATTATAAAGCTTCAGAGATCTTTTCACAAAATGTAAGCAAACTAAATGCCCCTAAAATAAATTAATGATAGAAAGATACTCGAAATGATCCAATAGTTTTTAAACAAATTTTATTTGAAAGTGATTTTACTATAGAATTTTAATTTGTAGAGAACAACTTAACCTTTATACACTCCAAGTTTGTAAAAGAACTTTTTTTAGCCTTGTACCTCGTACTTTGCAACCCATAGTCATATACTATATTATGCATTATCTTAGACTTTTTTGTTTTTAATTTAGTCGATAATTATGTGTTGAGATTGGAATTCACAATATTTTAGACAAATTTGCTATAGCTATTATTAAGATAACAGTAATCTTAGATTATTAATCATCCAGGAGGCTGAATCATGTAATTATTATTTTAATAATAGTGGAAAAATTATCAAAATTTTTATTTGTCTGTATTTATAGCATATCTAAATATCCTGAATGCTGATTTTTGTATTTCTATCACTTCCATTACTAATTTATACATTGATCATAATAGTTATATTTGTTTCTTCCATAAAAACGTATTAAATTTCTGTAGAAAGTATTGCCTATTACATAATATAAAATCTCTTTTTGAAAATTTTTGTTTCTTCCATAAAAACGTATCAAATTTCTGTAGAAAGTATTGCGTATTACATAATATAAAATCTCTTTTTGAAAATCTTAATCTATAATTCTGAAGAATGCAATAGTGCAGACTATGCATTAACTACTTTCATTGTTTGAGAAAACCTTTGTTGTTTTTACTCTTTATTGTTTGATGCATATTTATTACGCTAAAAAATATATGATTACTTATATTAGCACTCAAAATTTTAATACAGAAAGCTCCTTTCATTAGCACTAACGAGTTGATAAGATAAAATAGATTGTTTCGAATGAAAAATAAATAAATTTTATATAATTAAATTTGATCTTATAAAACAAAAAAGAAATACTAATTGATAGTATAATTTGATAGAGACGAACAAAAGTATTAACGATGAAGGTGAACAGAGTAACCAAATAATATTGGAACAGCCAATTATCTCAAGATGAAGATTTTAAGTTAAAAATATCACTCCCACAAAAGTTGTTAGGTTTTAAGGAATGAATTTGACTTTTCTCAAAATTTTAATTTTAATCGGTATTTTAAATATTTACTTTATCAGTGAAACTTAAACAATATTAAGAATAATATTTTGTCAACGAGAATTACTTTCATTATATATAGTTTGTCTATAATATCATTTGAGAAACTGATAATTTATCAAAAGTTTATGTTGGCCTAAAACGTGAATAACATGAGAAATAACTGTGAAATAACAAGCGCCACAATAATACCATAAAAAGTTATTTATGCGCAAAGTATGCGACTATAATCAAATGATGAAATTGGAACTCACGTCTCAGTATCAAAATCTATACTAAGTTATTTCTATATTTATTTACTCATTCCCTTAGAGTATTTAAAGGGGGAATCTGGTAGTAAAGCTTCATTTCAGTTGAAGACATCTAATTTCAATAACCGTTAAATCGAGAATGCACAGCCGTCTTAAATTACATTTAAGAATTACGAAAGTCGAAATTTTTACGGGCAGAAAGTGCCAATACAATCACTGAATCAGCAACCTCAAAAATGAAGTAAAGCATTAAACTCAGGAAAGGTAGATAAATACGACCCGCAAAGAAGACTAAAATCAGTCCGCCCAGTTAGTCAGTCCTTTAGTCCGTCAGTCCGTCAACATGTAGTCTTTAATGTGACTTCGATCTTCACCAATAACTTTAAGGCAGTAAGTTGCCACACGCGCTAGGTATATCCAAAGATTCAGTATTTTCGATGCAACCTTTGTATTCAAATTCAAGTATAAGAAATAAAAATTAAATTTCCTGCTTAAATTCAACGCGCTTTGTCTCAAATCAGTGTAAAATCCTTCTCTCCCCCCCCCCCCCCTAGTCGCAGAGGAATCTACAAGAAATACAAGAATAAGAAGACTCAGTAAATCTAAACAAACATAAAAATCAGTTCATAATCTCGTAATTATCAGTAACATCCATACAAATTCGGTGGAGTCTCAGCCATCGACCATATTCGAACTTAAAAAATCTTTTAAGTCTTTTCCTCCAAAGCCAAGACTTAACACTATATTATAAAATCATATCTACATATATTATCTAAGAACACCTTTTTAATTTGCAAAGGTACTACAATAAAATAGTTACGCGCAATAGTATTTTATCGTATTTAAAAACGTTTACTGCTATAAAAACTAATTATAAAGCTGCAGAGGTCTTTGCAAAAAATATAAACAAACTAAATACCCCTAAAATAAATTAATTACAGATATATGATCAAAATGGACCAATAGTTTTTAAACAAATTTTATTTGAAAATGATTTTACTAAAATTTAGAATTTAAATTTTTTTATAACAACTTAAACTTTATACGCTCCAAGTTTGTTAAAAAACTTTTTTTTAGCCTTGTATCTCATACTTTGCAACTCATAATCTGTATATATACATTAGCTTAGACTTTTTTGTTTTCAATGCAGTCGATAGTTAAATGCTGAAATTGGAAATAATATGTTTTGGGAAATTTGCTATTACTAACTATCATTAAGATAATCAATAGCATTAGATTACTAAACGCAGAGGAGGCTGAATACAATTTTGTATTTATTATTCTAATAGTTAGTCGGAAATTCTAAAAATTTTTATTTACAGCGTATCTAAATATCGTGAATGCTGAATTTTATATTTCTGTTACCTATGATAATTTATAAAGTGATCCTAATAGTTATATTTGGTTCTTCCATAAAAATATATAAATTTTCTGCACAAATATTGCTTATTACATAATATAAAATCTCTTTTTCAAAATCTTCAGCTAAAATTCTCAAGAGTTCAGTTGTGCGGAAAATTTACTATTTGTACTATACGTATTAATTATATTATACTTAGTTTACCTATAATATCATTTGAGAAATTAATAATTTATAAAAAGTTTATGTTGACTTAAAAAGTAAACAAATATGATATCAGAAGCGCCACAATAATAACAAAAATTGTTATTTATGCGCAAAGTATGCGGCGATAATCAAATGATGAAATTGGAATTCACGTCTCAGTATCAAACTCGATACTATGTTATTTCTCCATTTATGGACTCATTCTCTTAGAGTATTTAAAGCTGGAATCTGATAGCAGAGCATCAGTTCAGTTCAAGACATTGCCAGAGAGAGACTGGTTAAGGTAAGCATAATTGTATTAATGTATTCATCATTTAAGCGCGCTTCAAGTGATAATTATCAAATTCTCGAACAAGCTTATTTTTAATTTCTATTCTAAATTTTATTTTATAAATTTTCTAATATTTTCAATAATTTTTAATAAAAGCCATAATATATTTTAAATATTAATCATTAAATTACTTTTACAGACGTTATTGATTACCACAATGGCAGCCTTAAAATCAATTGTCTTGATTATCTCTTTATTCAACGTCGCATTTGCGCTTGAAGCCGCAAAAGATTTGCGCGTTACGAAGACATGGAGTAAAGAAGTAAAGGGTTTTCACTACCTCTCTAAAGTGGACAATCATATCGTTACTATAAGCATTGAAGAGAACAACACTGTACAAATCATATTCCCTCCAGAGATGAAAAAGACACCATGTCTAATTCCTCTTGAGATTCCAGAAGATAAAGCTTTGGATCCTCAGATCTGGGCTCGAGAACTCGGCAATGGCAAGATCGTCCTCACAACAGAGCTGCGATCATTGGCAACGGACAATAGTTACGATTCAAATTTTTTTATCGTAGTGGATCCATCCGAATGCACGACAAAAAAAATTGAAATACCTGGCGCAATATATTTCACGTTGTACCAAAGAATTCCAGTAGCTTTCGACAACATGTTTGACGTATTTCCAGATTTTTCGGGATTCAACAACACTCAGGTGAGAGCAATTAAGCGTTACACCGAGGATGGCAAAGAAATCATGGTACCGCATCAAATCGATTTGGATGTTGATTTAGACGGTTATCTTCCTTATGTGTACCCAATCAATTCCAAAAATCCATTCGCTGGGTATCTTGTCGTAGTGAACAGTGTGGAAGGTGCTACTTTGAGTTTACTGAACTCAAAACTTGAGGTAACGAAGCAAATTGAAAGGAAAGAAGCTCGGATAAACACGGCATCAACCAGCTTCAATAGTATAACTATATGCTACGTAAAGCAGGAGCATGTTGTCTGTGAATTATTGGACAAAGATCTGAAGACTAAGTTCGAAGTTCCCATGATGCAAGAACCAGAAAGCGAGGCATACAATTCCTGGGCAGCAAATCTTCCTGATGGCGGCGCAATGGTAATCCTTCAGCATGGTTTCACAGAACTAGCTTCAGGAGTGAGCCCCACTCGCAGAACAGAATCGGCACACGTCCAAAGAATTTTCAAGGACGGATCGACAAGTAAACCGGTAGAGCTTGGAAGGGATCTTAACTCAACACACCGACCTCGCGGTTTCGTGATGGATAATGGCGAATACTGCGCTGGTAATGTTGCAACGACATGGAATAATCAACACTCTCGCTTTCCCGCAAGATCTTCGTCTATAATTAATGCAATCTGTGTAGATACTCTGAGCGAATGAAACTTTTCAGGAAACCGTTATATATTTTTTATTAAAATAAACTTTTTTACATATGATAAATTATTGTGGTATTGAATTATTTTTGTACTACCTTTGCGATTTAAGGTGTTCTTATTAAACATACGTAGGTATGATATTATAATTTAATGTGTGTAATGTGTTAATGTAAAAATTGTGTTGAATATTTATTAGTTTTATAAAAAATTAGTTGGTACAAAAAACATTATTGCAATAAATAAGACGTACAAAATATGATATATTTATATCTACCAAAACATGACATTTTTTGCATTACACATATTGTTTTGTAAATAATAAAGGACTCTTTAAATGGTTTAATTTGATAATAGTTTATTTTGAAGTTTTGTCAAATTCGCATTTTCTTATAAATAAAAACCGGTTATCAATTAAAAGTACGATTAAAAGATTTTTTAATTAGAGTTTTTAGCGATTAAGTTCTCAGGCTCAGTTTGAATTTAGTTTTCAATAAACAATAAATTTATTTAATATTCATAGCAGTTTCTTTAAAATAAAAAAAACATTTTTACATTTACTTAAAACTTTTGAATTATTTTTGCAACTTCACTGCAAACATGCACTTAAAAAAAACAATTGTGTGTTTAAATACCGTATATGTAATAATAAATGCAAAGAATAATAGACGTTATGTTTGGATAGATTATATATTTCATATTTTGTATATCTTACTTATCAAAATATACTCGCAATAAGTTTGATATGCAAATAAAAATAAATACTTATCTCAGTTAATTAAATAATACAGAAATAAATTATAAAATAATATGTTGTTTTTCTATACTATAAAATCACATCTATAATCACACTATACTGTCACAAATTATATTATTTAAGAACACCTTTTTAATTTGCAAAGGGACTAATAAAATTATTCAACATAATAGTATTTTATCATATTTAAAAACGCTTATTTTAACAAAAAATGTATAACGGTTTGCTTAAAATTTCATTCTCTCTTAGTATCGACGCAGACTCCACTGAATGTAGACAATTTGCCGTGGTTTTCGCCGTCCGATTTCGTTACAACATTGCCAGCCCAGTATTCGTCATTATCCATAATAAAACCTCGAGGTTGGCACCATGCTTAACATTCCTTCCAACCTCTACTGGATCACTTGTCGATCCGTCCTTGAAAATTCTTTGGATATGCGTCAATTCTATTCTTTGAGGAGGGTTTTCTTGTTTTTTAGTGAAGATCCATCAGGAAGATTCGCTACCCTGGTATTGTATGCATAGCCTTCTGGATCTTTCATCATCGGAATTTCGAGTCTAGTGTTCAGATCTTTGTCCAGAAATTTGCAGACGTTCTGCTTCTATTTCACGTAGCACATAGTTATACTATTGAAGCTCGTTGATGCTGTCCTTACATGAAGTTCTTTTTTTTCAATTAGCTTCACTAACTCAAGTTTTGAGTTTAGTAAACTCAAAGTAGCTCCCTCTTTATTGCTCATTAGGAGGAGATACCCATCGGATGAATCTTTGGAATTCATTGGGTAAATATAATTAAGGTGACTCTTTAAATTGATATCCGAACTGATGGGACTTGGTACGATGATTTCTTTGCCATCCTCAGTGTAACGCTTAATTGTTCTCACTTGAGTGTCGTATACCAGAAAATTTGGAAATACGTCAACGATTTGTCGAAAGTAACTGGAAGTCTGCGATAGAATGTGAAATCTCCCTCGCCAGGTATTTTAATATTCTTTGCCGTGTGTTCCAATAGTTTCACGACAACGAAAAAATTTGAAATAGTCGTATCAACCATTGGCACTGATCGCAGCTCAGTAGTGATGACGATCTTGCCATTACCGAGTTCTCGAGCCCATATCCGAGGATCCAAAACTTTGTTTTCTCTTTGGAATCTCAAGAGGAATTAGACATGGTGTCTTTTTCATCTCTGGAGGTAATATGATTTGTACAGTGTTGTTCTCTTCAATGCTTATAGTAGCGATATGATGGTCTACTTTAGAGAGGTAGGAAAAACTCTTTATTTCTCTGCTCCATGCCTTCGTAACGCGCAAATCTTATGGCGTCAAGCGCAAATGCGAGGCTGAATAAAGAGACAATCAAGACAATTGATTTTAAGGCTGCCATTGTGGTAATCAATAATGTCTGTAAAAGTAATTTAATCATTAATATTTAAAATATATTATGGCTTTTATTAAAAATTATTGAAAATATTAGAAAAATTATACGCGCTTAGACCATTAATAAATTACTATGGTTATGCTTACCTGAGGTCTTTCTGTGGCAGCGTCTTCAACTAAAATGAAGCGCTACTACCATCTTACAACTCTAAATACTCCAAGTGAATGAGTGAACATAAATCGAGAAATAACAGAGCATAGAGTTTAATACTGAGACGTACATTCCGATTCCGTAATCTGATTATCTCGTATTTGCGAATCTCGAAAATAACATTTTTTTTAACAATACTATATTTTTACATTTTTTATGTTTTAGATTGTCAACATAAACTTTCTATAAATTATTAGTTTCTCAGATCATTTATTTTTATGAAATGCAATTATAAAGCTGCAGATTTCTTTGCAAAAAATGTAAGTGAACTAAATGCACCTAAAATAAGTTAATAATAGAAAAATACTCCAAATGGGCCAATAGTTTTTAAACAAATGTTATTTGAAAGTGATTTTACTATAGAATTTTAATTTGCAGAGAACAACTTAACCTTTCTACACTCCAAGTTTGTTAAGGAACTTTTTTTTAGCCTTGTATCTCATACTTTGCAACTCATAATCGGCATATATGCATTATCTTAGACTTTTTTGTTTTCAATGCAGCTGATAATTAAATGCTGAAATTAGAATTCAAAATACTTTTTGAGAAATTTGCTATTGCTAACTATCGTTAAGATAATCAGTAGCCTTAGATTATTAAACGCCGAGGAGGTTGAATCGAATTTTGTATTTATTATTTTAAAAATTAGTCGGAAATTCTTAAAGTTTTTATCTATCAGTAAGTATTTATAGCGGATCTAAATATCATGAATGCTGAATTTTATATTTCTATCACGCCATTAATAATTTATAAAGGGATCGTAATAGTTATATTTGTTTCTTCCATAAAAACATAAATTTTCTGCACAAAGTATTGCTTATTACGTAATATAAAATTCTCAAGAGTGCAATTGTGCGGCAATTTTAATAGTGTACTCATTAATTTTACTAAACTGCGGATTAATTATGTTTATTGTTTGAGAAAATCTTACCCACGAGAAATATTTGCTTTGATGCACATTTATTATTCCTAAAAATATATATGATAACTTATATTAACACTCAAACATTTTAACAAAATAGTATATTACGCACCTAGGGAGGTAAAGCATTGGTAAGCTCATAGCGCGTGTAAATTGACTCCCGAGCCGAAGGCGAGGGTGTCAAACACGTGCTATGGGCTTGCC
>JAWWML010018444.1:0-20157 GCA_035047165.1 Ormyrus rosae
AAATCCGTCATAAAATTTTGGTCAATTTGAAATTTTTTTTTTCGTTGGTTAGCAACGATGCGAACTTAAGTCGCATGAGATACCAGGTATCGGTAATCTCTTTGAATCCCGCGAGTTGTTCCTCTTCAGGGTAACTCCTTGACAGCGCATCAGGGAGTTGATGAAGGGATCCCTTCCGATGATCGATCTCGAAGTCCCATTGCTGCATTTGGAGAGCCCACCTCGCTTACCTTCCCGTGGGTTCTTTTAAATTGCGCAGCCATTTAAGGGCGCTGTCATCGGTGATCACTTTAAATCTATACCCTTCGAGATAAGGTCTCAGCTTTTTGATGGCCCACAGCACAGCCAAACACTCTCGCTCTGGTAGAGTAATTGCGTTCGGCTGATGTGAGGATCCTTCGAGCATAGACGATCGGATGATCACCATCATCGCCTGCCTGAGTTAGCACGGCTCCGATAGCTGCATTACTGCCATCGCACTGCACAGTGAATGTTTTGCTAAAATCGGGCCGTGCCAACACTGGTGCTTCCGTCAGAGCTTTCTTCAGGCTCTCAAAAGCCTCCCGTTGCTCCTGACCCCATTCCCATGTTTGATCCTTGCGAAGAAGTTTTAATAGGGGGACCTTCAACTCTGAATCTCGTTCGATAAAGCGTGCATACCATCCAACCATCCCTAAGAAACGCCTCAATTCCTTGACGTTCCTAGGAGGCGGATAGTTCAGCACAGACTCAACCTTATCTGGATCCGGTCTCAAGCCTTCTTTGTCGAGAAGATAACCCAAATACTTCACTTGAGGTACGCAGAATTCGTACTTCTTGGCGTTGACTGTTAGCCCTGCTTCCACTAGCCTTCTTAACACTATTTCTAGCCACTTGAGGTGTTCTTCAAACGTCTCGGTAGCTACAATAATATCATCTAAGTATCCGAAGACGTTTGGCTCCATCTCGGGTCCGAATAACGCATCAACTAGGCGTTCAAACGTCATCGGAGCATTGGTCAATCCAAACGGCATTCGTCTGAATTGCCAAAGACCCGATCCCGGAACTGCAAAGGCAGTATACCTTTTGCTGTCTTCTGCCATCGGAATTTGGAAGTAAGCTTGTTTAAGATTGATAGTCGACAAGTAGCAAGCTTTTCGGAGTTTGTCCAAAATTGAGTCAATAGTCGGAATTGGGTATGCGTCACGTTTCGTCACCCTATTTAAATCCCGATAATCTACACAGAAACGGCATGACCCATCCGACTTCTTGACCAACATCGGAGCGCTACTCCAATCGCTATCGGATCTTTCGATTATTCCTTCCCGGAACATGCGAGCTACTTCCTCTTGAGCTATTTCCCACATAGCTAGAGATAAACGTCGAGATCGCTGTTTAACCGGCGAAGCTCCCTGCACATCAATACAGTGTTCTGTCAGTTATATGATACCAGACGAATCAGATGCAGGTGGTAGTATTCCTTCTACTAGCTGCATAATTCTTTCCCGCTGGCTATCATTAAGCTGCGTGATTCCGGCGCATTCGACCGTTATTTTCTCCCCTGGTGGAGGCGGTATTTCGAGCTTCCTCCAATGGCCGTTCTTTACTCACCACAAGAAGTCTTCGAAATTTAAATGCACTCCGAATTTTATGCAAAAATCTATCCCCAAGATAAGATCTTGCTCTAATTGTTCAATCACCTTCACTGGTAAATTTTGCTTCATCCCGTCTATTTCGAAGTTAGTGTCTAATACCCCCAAGAACTTAGCGATTCCTCCAAGTACTGATCTGATTGAGGTCGGTGTTTCCTTTAATCGATCCTTGAATTTAGCCGCTATTTCTGGGCCGCCTACGCTGAGCATCGCACCTGTATCTAGTAGCGCTTTATACGAATCACCCTCTAATTCTATGCTTAAGAACGGCCGATTTTCAGCGCGCATCCCCGCCTTTCCCTGCAAAGACGAATGTTGAATCTTATCCAAAACTGGCGGAGGAGTGGCTTGCTGCAAGAACGCTTCCGGCTTCTTCTTGAAGTAGAAGAGAAGACACTTATGCACTTTACCCTCGTCCCTATTGTTGCGTTGTCTGATGAACTCCTCCTCCATTGCCTTAGCACTTTCTCGTATGAGAAGGTCGGCATTGGGGAGGTTTTCTTCCGTTACCAGAGCAACTTCATTTTCCCTCGCTGTTTGTAAGATAGCCTCTTCGACGCTATCTCCCGTTTTTATTCTATTTATATCCCTTTGCTCCGACCCTGTCCCGCGAGCATCCCTAAGATCTTCTGGATCTTCACCGAGATCAATGTATTCTACGATCGCGGTAAGTTCCACCTTTGGTTTTGTCCCAGATGTTGTTGCGCAGGGGGCAGGGGACTTTGCTGAGTGCCCCGGTCTCTGACATAAAAAGCAGAGGCGTTGCGTGCACTCTAATGCCCAATGACCAGTCTGCGCACAAACGAAGCATTGACCCGTCGGTGGACCTTGCGCACTGGTATTTGCTTGCTTAAATTCCGCGTAGCTTTGTCTAAAAGCTGGCTTCGGCTGAACTTTAAACGTTTGCGGTGCAAACTGGTTTGCCGGGTTTTGCGTCTGGCCCCAATTCTGATTGAATCGCGGGGCGGAATTTCCGCTTGATCGGTGGGAGTGCCCCGATCCAGGATTTGCAGCTGATTTCAACAGGCTATTCGCCCGGAAACCCGACTGCTTGGCTGGCCTGGATTCTTGAATCGCGGCCGCCAAATCCGGATAAGAGTCTTCTCCCGAGGATCTACTTTTCCTCTTGCTGCCCCTCTTTTTATGGGTCTTTTCCACTGTCTCTACTTTAGATTTCTTCTTTTTCGGTGACTCCGACTTCGAACCCTGTTTCTTCGGGACTTCCTCTTTAATGGCGTCGACTCTATGGTGACTAGAGGTGCCCGAGTATGCTGCCGTGGGAATTCTAGATTTCTCCTTGCTTGGAGGTGGAACATATCGTTCATCTAGGCTCTTCTGCTTCTCCCAACGCCGGCCGTATTTTTCGACGTCTTCGAGAGAATCTATAATACTATCCGACATCGTTTTGCGATATTCCGGCAACAAATTTCGGTAGACTATATCCGTGAGATCATCTGCATGCGGCTGTCTCTTAAAGTGCACGATCTTATGGATATTAGTCAAGTACAGTGAAATCTTTTCGCCCTTTGCTTGAGTTCGGCGGCGAAGCTCATCCATCAAAGCTTCGCGATCCCATTCGCCCATGAATTGATCGCGGAAATTCTTCTTAAATGATTTCCAATTATTAATTTTAAATCTGATCGCAGTTACGCTCGGAGCAGGCGATCTTTTATGATGAGCAGACCGCCCGCGGTATTTAACCCCATTACGTCCAATCTTTTTATTATTGTCGCCGGATTCAGCGCGAGTATTGCGACCTTCAATTTTACCGCGTTCTTATTCGACCGGGTAATGCGATCCAATTCGGCTTTTTGCCGCTGCGCCAAGGTTAATGTGGCCATCCTACTGAAAGCGCGAAGAGAAATCCGAATAGATCTGCTACGCGACGGACGCACGCTCTGGTTCCAATAAGCTGAAAATATCGAAAAAAGTACGCGGTCGAAACAGCGCAGATTCCAGCACGCGTCAAAAATTCGCTTCGTAGTAATTATTAATAATTTTCCACGAAAAAATGCCCGAAAAATGAAATAAATAGATTTTGTGATATTTATATATAAATAAAATATTATTTAACAAATATAAATATTTAAATATATATAATATGTCTCAAAACTTTTTGAGACGCTCAAGCGAGAAAAACGGCAAAATTAAAAATTCAAGCAACAAGAAAATTTTCACTCAAGCTTTGCCGTCAGACCCACTCTGATCGACAATTCCAAGAATTCTCTCGGTGTCCCCTCACACTCTAGAAATCTAAGAAACCTTGAACGAACTTTCGTTCAAGAATTTTTCTCGCTTGAAGTAACGGAAAATTCAAACCTTGTTTGCTCGATGCTGATTGCCGCGTCCCTATCTCGCTCAAACAATCAGAAAATCTATTAATAATTAGTCAAAGATAGCACTTATAACTAACATGCAACGTCCCCTTTCGTCACAATTTTTCCGAAAATGATTGAAAAATTTCAAATGCGGCCCGAAACCACTATATGCGCGTTCTCCGCACGAAATTCAAAATTTCAAAAATTTACACTTTCCCGAAAAGAAAATTAAAACTCGACGAGCCTTTCGAATTGCGAACCTCAACGATCTTAATCGGAGGTTCAAGCTATCTGCTTAAACTTTAGAAAAGAGAAATCGCGACAAAACTCAAAAATTTCGAAAACTCGAGAAAAAATTTTAGTTATATTAAAAATTCTAATTTCGAATACAAACGTAAAATTTTCAAAATTCTAGAAATTTTGAAAAAGATATTAAATTCTAGAAAATCGAATAATTTCTAGAATTTCCGAAACCCGTGAAAGGTTAAAATTTTATTCAAGACTTTAATTTTGAACAAAATTACGAAATTTTCGAAATTCCAAAAATTTCGAAAAAGAAATTTAAATTCTGAGAAATCGAAAGATTTCTAGAAAATTTCTGAAATCCAAAAAAATTTTCAAAATCCCGAAAGAATTCCAGAAATTACAAAATTTTTAAAAAATTTGTATAAAACTGAAAAATTCCGAGAATTCTCTTAATTGTAAGAGAAATTCTTGAAATCGTAAAAAATTTCGGAATTTCACAACCCGAAAAGAAAATTTTTCCAACACCGAAAACCCGAAAAAAACTTAGAAATTTCGAAAACCCGGTCGAAATCCGTTGAAAACTCGCGAAAATAAATTTTATCCCCGGTTGGCAAGATGGCTGCCAACCTGTGGCGCGTCTTCGCGTTCGCTCCTTAACGTTGCAAATTAATTTACTCGGTATCTCCCAGAGAATCCGTTTCCGGGGAGACCGTTCGATCGGAATTACCGGAGCCGGGATGCTTCGGCCGTACGCGACGCGCGATAATCCCGAATCCACACTCCCGATTCTCGGTACGAAATGATACTTACGCTAGCCCACTCGCCGCTTCTGCACCCTCTCGTTTCCGCGCTTCCTCCGGTCGTCCGGGATGTCCCCACTTGCTCTACTGGGAGGGCGCGATGGCCTGCCTCTACCTCTCGAGCCTGTGTGGTAGGCGAGGGCGCGAGAATGCACCTCCGCCGCTCGACCCTGTAGCCCTGGTGAATGGCAGTGGAGGTTCCCCAGCCTCGACACTGCCCAATGTCTACTCTTTTCCCGCGTACACCCACGCACTTGCACGTACGTGATTCCGCGCCCTCCGCGGAATCAGTCACGAAAACCTCGCACACTGATGCACTCCGGTGCACCGCCTACCCTTCGCCCTCGCGCACTCGCACTCCGAAACTCAAAAAAACACTTGAACGGTGATCACGAAAAAGTTAGTCCGTTTAGCACGGAGATCCAATGGGTATTGGCGAGCGAGCGGGCCGATGGCGATCGCGAGCACATGGGGTCACAGACTCGTGATACCAGAGATAGTAAAAGATCAAATGTTACGCGAGTTACATATAACACACTTAGGCATTGTTAAAATGAAACAAATAGCTCGAAATTATTTTTGGTGGCCAGGTATAGATTCAGATATCGAGGCCTTAGCGAATAAATGTAAAATTTGCTTAGAATCACGACCAGATCCACAAAAAACAGAACTTTCACCATGACAGTGGCCTATTACACCATGGTCGCGTATCCATATCGATTTTTTAGGACCTTTTCACGGTAATATGCTTTTAGTAATAGTTGATGCTCATTCGAAATGGCCAGAGGTCATAAATATGAGAAAAGATACGACTGCGAGTAATTTAATTAAAGTTATTAATTCAATATTTAATAGATTCGGTATTTGTAAAACTGTAGTAAGCGTCAATGGACCACAACTATCAAGCGATGAATTTCAAAAATATTTAAAAACTTACAAAATTAAGCATGTCTTCAGCACTATATTATCCTGCAACAAATGGCGCAACAGAAAATTTTGTACGCACAGTAAAAGATAAAGTAGATAAAATGATACGTGACGGACACTCATTAGATTTTGCTTTAAATAAATTTTTATTTGACTATAGAACTACAGCGCATGCAATAACCAATAAAACACCAGCGTATTTAATGTTCAAACGCAAGCTTCGCACTAAATTTGATTTACTAAAACCTGACGTGCAAGGTACAGTAGAATTACAACAATATAATCAGAAGCGATTTAGACACGGTTATAGGAAATATGAATTTCACGTAGTCGAAATTGTTTAAGTTAAAGATTTTCGTCGTTATAAAAATAAAAAATCGGAAGCAACAATAATAAAACAAATATCACCTATAATGTATAATGTTAAATTTAGCGACGGCTATGTTACAAAAAGACACGTAGATCAAATTGTAAAAACTCAATTAGGCTCGAATTTAAGAAGAGGGGAGATAGAGGAGGTTAACATTTCCATACTGTAAACAACGAATGCAATGTAAGCGAGAATGAATTGAATGACAGAAGTGGTAAACAAAATCAAGAACAATCAAAAGTGAATACGAGTGCAGTGAAAAGTGAAAACCAACAAGCTTTAATTAAACCAATCAGCTAGAATTAAAAAATCAAAGAAAATAAAAAACACCTCTAATGTAAGTTGAAACTAAGAAGAGGGGAATTGTAGTGTATGCAGAATATTAGTATATGTAAAAGTGCAAGCGACGAGCATGCAAGTATGTTTGAGAATGCTGACATCTCAAAAATATATACACCGCCAGCTAATCATTGTAATAGTGGTAGCTGCGAGTCAGTCTACACCCAGCCTTCAAATAATAAAGATATCAGTTCCTTTCTTATTACGTAGACTCATTTACTAATTATAATAAACCTCTACATTTACAATTCCATTACATTACAAAAAATGTTTAAATTTCCGCGATTCCCTCCCCCTCTTAAGAACTCTTGTCGTCCTTGACAAGTCTATAATTCGGGGCAAGTTTTAATTTATCAATGTGTTTTAAAATTTTAACGCCTTCGGTTGTTTCGAGTATCACGTTATTTCTACCTAATACCTCGATAATTTTATGAAGCGCATTATAGTATGAATCGAATTTCTTTGTTCTAATTTCTTTCTGAACATATGCATAATCTCCCGCTTTCCCATTGAAAGATTTCGCCTTCTCATCGTAGCGGACCTTAGATTTAATTTTCGCTTTGATTTGTTCTCTTCCGACCATCAAACGCATCTCAGCTAGGCGCAGAATTAAATCTTTCAAATAGGAGTTGTAAGTACTCAATTTTTCATGGCTTGGAACTTTCATAGGGAATCGAGCAACTTTTCCGAATACCAATTCGAAGGTCGTAAAATTTGTTTACGAATGTACGCTGGTATTATACGTGAAGGTTGCGAAGGGTACCAGGCGGTCCCAGTCGTAGTTGAGTGAATAAGTTCTTATGAAGTCAATAAGAGATGCATGACTTCTTTCTAATACACCGTTTATCTGAGGTCGATAACCGGAGGTAGTAAGGTCATTGACCTTAAATGTTTTTAACATAGTTTCAACTATCTCGGATAAAAAGCTGGTTCCTCGATCGGACAGTATGGCACGGGGCGCTCCGAATTGACAGATTAAATGTCGGGCTATACAGTGTCAATGGATACTTTGTCGAAAGCTTCTATGGGCGTATCGGTCAGTATCATGGGCTCTCGAGTTTTTACTCGAGTAATCTTTTTTTTTTGGCACGTGGCGCAGTCCCTGACATAATATAAAATGTCATTACGCATTCCAGGCCAGTAAAATCGCTTTCGTATTTTCTTGTATGTCTGATTTATGCCTTTATGCCCTCCGAATAAGCTGTCATGCAAATCACTAATTATTTGCTTGCGCTTTTTGGGCTTCGGAACTTCCGCACTGCCGTAGCACATTACGACTTTTACTGGCGATTTGTAAAAGATTTCCTTAACGATTTCCGTAAATAATCCAGGGTCTAGAATATCGGAAAAATTTCATTTCCTCGCTATTCTAACTCGGTTCTTGTTTCCTTTCTCTAGCATTTTCCTTAAATTAGTTGGAGTTTTTCGTAAGATGCCTATATCTAAGGAATCACAATATTTATCTTTTATTACTAATGAATAAATATAATTTTTCTTAAAGGGAGTAACTAATATTTTTCCTACATTAGGCCTCTTATTCTTTAAATTTGTTAAATCTATAGTTCCTATTTCTACAAGTAATCGGGCAACGGGCGTGGTTTCCTCACAATCTCGTGAGATAAAATGCACGATATTTTCTCTCTTGTAAGTAAGGCAGTGCCTGGAGAGAGATACGTTCCCCTTTAACCAAAACGCTTCTTGGCTTCGAGCGAATTCTTGCTCATCTGTCTCTTCCGCCGTGGTATCGCCAGGGGCCTCATTTGCTATTTCCTGTTCGCTGCGATTTTCTGAATCATTCCCTTTGACGGGTAGCGGAAGAAAGACGGGCAGAGTTTCTTCAGGAGGTTGTGTGAAATTTATCTCCGGAGTCGAATCTCTTTGCACAATTGTTTCTGCGTCCGTTCTTCGTGGAGAGCTAGATTCTTCCGGTTGATCGCTGGAGATCATTTCTTCTCCTCACTAGACCTTTGCGTCGACTCTCTTTCGGATTTGTCCGACGGTATTTTTCCTTTGCAGAGCCTAGTTATATCACTGATATCAGGCCCTGATTCACTGCTTCCGGAATCGCTTCCTTGATGCACTATCGTTGAAGTGGCAACAGGCTCACTGATTTTCCTTTCTTGAAAAGGTTCAGGACCCGTGACTTCTTCAGGCAACTTTATTGTTTTTAAAACGCGAGAGGTTTCTTCTGATTGTTTTATTAATCGGGCCACTCGCTCGGCTAACTGTTCTTGCGTATCATGTACGGTAGATAAATGCTGAGTGGGCGCTTCTCTCCGAGCTGCCTTTTGCTGCGGCAGCAGACTTTCATTAAATTTTTGTAAGTTTTGCTGAATCCCGGACGAAGCAAGTGGTAGATCGGGGCTTACTGCAACTTCTGATTCACTTTCATTTTGACTCTCGCTTGTCTGCTCGGGTGTGACTTCTATTGTTATGCTGAAGTTTTTGACGTGAGATGCTTCGAGGTCTGAATCACTATAGGTAGTCTCATAGATTTCTCACCGGTTTACGTATCGCTCTCTTCTATTCCCATTGAAGAGAAAATTGACTGTCTTTTTTCAGAAGGCGTTGAAAAATCCTCCCTGGAGGCCGAACTTGCCTCTGGATCTGACTTGCTTCGCAATCTCGCGATTTTCGGCACTTGGAGTTTTGTTACCTTACTGGCACTTTTGGGCACCGAGCCGGGCCTAAATGATATTGGCTGTCTTATCTGTTCTGTTGAAGCGTTTTTCGGCTGATCAGCGACATCAGGCAACTTTGAGCGTGTACGTTGCGCTATTACACTGTGATCTAGTTCGGGTGGAACTATGTTAGTTTTCGCTCCACCCGGAAGTAATGCTTAACGGCGGTTGTCGGGGTGGCTCAGCTATAGAGAAAAGGGTTATGGGTTTTAGTAAGTAAGAATCTCACATTACCAGGAAGTGCGTTCCCTTCCTGGTGTCTGCTAGCGGCAAGGAGTCGTCAGCCGGCCGGCGCGGTCTGCCTATGGCCGCCCTGGTTGATGAAGATTTCCCATACTCCCTCGTAAAAAAAAAAAAGAAAAAAAAAAGAAACACATACACACACAATTTATTGCAGTGTAAGCATTGAAATGGTTTTTTTTATTGTACTTGTGTAATTCTAATTAATGTTGTTGCATTACATACATCGTTAATAATAATGTTTCTTATGAGCATAACATGGTATTGGGTTTTAATATTAATTTAAAAAAAATTAGATTAGCTATTAATTGACATGGAAACGAATAGTAATTGGTTGCCACGGCAAGGAAGAGCCATGCCAACGATTACCATAGCAACGATCTTAATTCCTACTTTGCAATGGGCATAGCAACCGTTGCTATGCCGTAGCTATGGCAACAGTTGCCATAGCAATCATCTTAACTCCTATAGCGGCGATAGCGAAAACATTTTTATTATATAGAGAGAAGAGAGATTATTATTATATATTATTATTATATATTACTATTATATTATTATTATTATTATATGTTAAAATATATTATTATTATTATTCTATATTATTATTTTATTAACAGCTACTTTAAAATTAAAATTAAAAAAAAATTTTTTGTAGTTCACTTATGATAGATAACCACAACAGTCCTTCACAATTTGAAGATGTGGGTTATGAAACAGAACACTCACAGCGTAAAAGGCGATTAGCTTTTAACGATCCTGTTCATTGCATTATTTTAGAAGATTTACTACAAAATCAAGTAAGTTCATATTTTGCAAAATATAAACGCAATGATTTTATTCGTAATTGTTTTTATATTTTTTCAGTTGACTAATCTACGAAGATTAATGGAAGAAAATCAATTTCATCATATAATGCAAACTATAGCTGTTGAAGTAGATCAGCAGCTTCGAGAATATGTAACATATTAACTTCAAATTGCAATATATTGTAAAAATAATCTTTAATAAATTTATTTCTAATAAGTTATAAATTAGTCTATATTCTGATAGAAAATTTAAGAGATTTTACTATCATATGGGTGATTGTATTTTAACGGGTAATCACATGTAATCGTTTAATGAAGTCACAATGTGAGTTTAAAAAATTATTGAAAAAACGATTTTCTATACTTTCAGATTGTAGCTTTAAGATCCATTGACTTTTTCATCGTTAAGTTCAGTACGGCTCAGGTAGGAACCCTTAAAAAGCGAAAAAAGTAATCCCCTCTGGCTGTAATGATATGCACAATTTTCATTCTAATGTTGTAGTGATACAGAATGAATGGGATTTACGGATCTGAAAGGTCAAAAGATAACTTTTAGCTCCCCTAAATACATTTCAGTAGAAAAATTTAAAAAAAGAATTTTCTTTGCCCTCCTGTTACAACCGAAAAAGTGGGTACTTTTCATAGATAAAAAGCAATAAAAGTAGAAAGTGCTATATTTTAATTTTATCAAAATATAAGTTGTCACTAAAACATAGATATATTGTTGTTGTATTTGTATTGTACCAAACCATTGCTTATACCACCCTTACTTATATCACCCAATAAATTTTTGTTTACTTATAAACATTATTTTAATCATGAAAGCTAAGTTACCTTTTCTACGGTAATTCCCCTGGCGCTAAACATTTAACTGTGCCATTAAATATTAGCGTATATTAAAATATGTAATATATGTTTAAGAAAGAGGTTACGTAGGGCTACAAGAACGTGTATGGTAGTTGTAACGAAGGTATTGCTACCTGTCAGGTAGTACTAGCTTCGTTACGTACGAGAAAGGCGCGCGGTGATAACAGCGAAGCGAGTGAGCCGCGGAGCTCCCCTTCCCTCGAGCGGGCGTTGGTAGGAGCAACACGTGCTAGCCCGCGCGCAACAATCGTGCTAGCCCCACTTTTCCACTTTCCCACTTTCACGTTTTCCCTACCTTTCTCCCGGCTTTTCCGCGGGTATAAAAATCGACCCTTGGCTGCTGATCCTCAGTTCACTTGGCGAACTGAGCCAAGCCTTTTACCAAGGACTGATTAGCGCGTGTAATGAACACGGATAAAACTAATCAGGTGAACTCACCCTAGTCCCGAAATCCCTAACCCTTGGGCTAGCACGCGCGTCTTTATGATAAAGCGTCTAAGATTCTAGAAAATAAAGTTTCGTTTATATTTTTGTTACAAAGCGCAGCGTAGCTCCATGTGAGAGAGCAACTGTGTTCCGCACTATTTTCTTTTGTTATTTTTTTGAATAAATTTTGTTAATACTATTTATCTAACTGAATTGCAAATTTTCTATAAAACCCTTTAATCCCTATCGACGTTCGTTAGCTCGCGAAGTCTAGATAAAGTTTTGTAGTTCGTTCTCCCCGAATTGTGCATTGAGCAATTCTCGGTAAGGAGTCACTACCGGTGAATTGAGATGGAGTGACGACTTTGCTTTGCATTTCTCACGATTGCGCATTGAGCAATCGTCGCACAGGAAGCCATCTCCAGCGCATTGAGCAGGAGCGGTTAATTATTCACGCAGTCTAAAACGAGACTGTTACATAGTTAATATCGGAGACTGTTTACTCAGCAGAAATTTTATTCAAACTCTCAAGTAATCTCCCCTGGCATATAATTCTCCTGCTTTTTTTTGAGATAAATTTTCAAATTTCTAATTAAATCGGAAACAAATGAATCTTATTTATAAATTTTATTCTATAAAGTGTTAAATTATTTGTACACTTAGAATATAATACAGTTTATCATTTATTACTACGTATAACATAAACCAAGCAAATAATATGTGTTTAGATAATATATGTAATATTATACTGCTCATAACTTTTACGTACATGAAATAGAAGTTTGTCATTTACCATTATTTTCGTATGTACCCAGTAATGTGGCAGTATAATATAAACATATATTTACATCTTAAGGGGTTCTTACACCCATCATTTGTCTTTGAAAAAACACCTGAAACAAAAAATCCTTAGTATTAAGTTTTCAAAAAAATATATATTCAAAATATAGCTTATTGTGATCAAATGGGCCCAAACTGTTCTCTGTAGGCCCATTTGATCCATAAATATAGCTATTTTAAATTTTTTGCTTTGGCGTAAACTCCAGAATGAACCGATAGATGAATTTTCATCTAACAGGGCTTAAAATCTTTGGTTTTGATGTCATTCCAGACTGAAGCTGTTATTATTTTTCAATTAAGAAAAACTGAAAAAAAATTCATTAATTTTAACAAATTTCTCAAATTTTCTTCTTAACTTAAAAATAGTAAACCAAAATATTTCAACTAAAACTGAGCTTCAGTCTGGAATGATATAAAAAAAAAAAGATTTTAAGCCCTATTTGATGACAATCCATCTATCGGTTCAGTCTCTGGCTTACGCCAAACTCCAAAAAACTAAAGTTTTCAACAAACAACAATAACAGAACTTGTTGTTTTCTTCTAGAAATGTTAACTTGTATCAACACAATTTTTAAACTATCATTACCACTAGTTATCTTGAAAATCAACAAAGATGATTAAGTTCTTCTTATCGTACTCCAATGTCATGAAGATAAACTAACATGACTCTCCTCTCTGTTGAACCCTGTCATTGAAGCATTGAATTGACTATTGACAAAAAAATATCAGGATCATTACTATAAATATAATATCTGTGTTATAATTCTCTCTTTAATAAGTGGAAGCTTGTAGTGGTCCATGCGCATGATGTTAAAAGCAGCATAATGTCTGTAGTATCAGAAAATGCTGGCATATGGCTTAGAATTACATAAATCTAACAGCACTTATGGCACCAATTGCATTTTTAAAATAGCATTTAAAACACAACACTATATAAAAAAACACTTCCAAATCGTGGCTAAATAGGACATGAAACAGAAAAATGAAAGTTCTTTTTTTAGATTGAAGTGATAATGGAACTTTTAAATTTACCTGCTTTGAAATAGCACTATTGTGTCCATGGGTATTTCCCTTGACGATCCTTGAAGATTCTACACCTTAATGTATTATAGGATAAACAAAGACGGTTAACCTCAACACACATGCACTTACTAAAAGCAATCGGTTGTCAAAAAGTAGCTACGGCGACCGTGGCGACACGACTGATGCGCGAACCTCGCGCTATATTTAAAACATTACATTTAAAATTTTTGTATTAAAATTCATTTTATAGCAATAAAACCCATTTTTAAAAATCTTTATACATTTATATATTGTTTTGATAACATTTATTAATACTAATAATGATAACATTTTTAGAAATTATTTCAAAAAATCTAAAATTAAAAATTTTTGTATTACGTACTATTACTTCTTTAATTTTTGAAATTTGTGCATAAAAATTTATTTTCATACAGATTATAATATATACAATCAAAATATGTAATAAAAATATTTTCAATTTTTTGAAATTGTTTCGGTATAAGACCCCCTTAAGCGTGTTTTCGCGACGTTTTTTCTGACGCGAGTACAGTTTTGGCGACATTTCCAGAATTGGCGAATGTCGCCGTTAACCGAACAGACGCGAGCATGGTTTTGGCGACTTTCAAGCCTACTCCATAATTGAAAAAATCCCCGAGCATGATTACTTCTTTAAAAGTGATTTTCACGTAACGTGAGTTCAGGGGTTCAGGGGTTATCAGGGTTATTTTTTAAGCCCGATCTAGTGTCTTTAAGAAACGGAATTTCAGCTCCGGTGTGTGAAATCTTTTATGAAGTCGCCAATACATGGTGTACATAAATATATATATATATATATTAGCGTATCTATATAAAAAATTATATATTAATCAGAGAACCAAAATGTATGAACATGCTTAGAAATTATGTTAAAATAATTAGCAACTATTTTTATATAAATAAAATAAGTAGCATGCGATATTGTCGAAATTAATATTAAAAGACTATACAAATAACCTCTGTTACAATAGCAAATTAATATACATGATACTTTAAGATTTTTTACTTAAGAATAAACTGATTTTAATCGAATAATAAATATTTAGTACAAAGTATAATTCAAAACAATAAGTTATTCGTATAATATAAAACAAGTTAAAACGTATCAGCAAAAGAACAATAAAACATATAATAAACAATAATTATTAAAAAAAAACCACATAGTTAAATATTGTTAAACATTTAGAACATTGAAATAATATTTCCAAATTCATAACGGCTATGAGAAGGCACCGACGATTAAGAGAGCGACTCCGATCAGATAACCACGTATTCGACCGATTTTTCATGGGTTTACCCGTATCTCAGCGAAAGTTTTCTCTCTCCTTTCTGGAATTTTCCAACAAAAATAAATTAGTTTTCTTGAATTTACGCTTAAATAACACAGGCCCACAAAAAAAAAGTTTTTGGTTCTGGGATGGAGACTAGTTTCATCTTATGTATTTTTTTCCGCTGAATCCGAATTCGTCATTAAAAATAGGGGTTCGGCCGTAATTTTGAAGATAACCTCAAAAAACTTTCGAAAAGCCGTGTTTCTGTGATAAAAAATTGAGGAGAACAAAAACATTATTTCCTTCACATTAAAAACACTTTGTTTTTATGTACTTTGGCCTGCTGAACCCGAATTTGCCATAGAAAAAGAGGTTTGACCGACGGGTTTCAGAGAAAATCTCAAAAAACTGTTCAAAAATCTCATGCACAAGAACTAAATTGGCTTACGCTTGCGTACGCGTTTGTTTTCGAACGACCTGTGCAAAGGATTAGGTTATTAAGTTTAGGTTGCTTAATGAATTTGAAACTCCACTTTCTCGATTCGCATGTTGATGAATTTCCACCAAACCTTGGGGACTTCAGTGAAAAGCAAGGTGCAAGATTTCATCAGGACATGAAGGAATTTGAACGTACGTGGCAAGGAAAATGGAGCGTGAACATGATGGCGGACTATTGCTGGATTCTAAAAAGAGATGTATAGTCTAATAAAAAAAAAGCGGCGTAGAAATCCTTTGCATAGGTCGTTCGAACAAACGTGTACGCAAGCGTAAACCAATTTAGTTCTTGTGCATGAGATTTTTGAACAGTTTTTTGAGATTGTCTCTAAAACCCGTCGGTCAAACCTCTTTTTCTATGGCAAATTCGGGTTCAGCAGGCCAAAGTACATAAAAACAAAGTGTTTTTAATGTGAAGGAAATAATGTTTTTGTTCTCCTCAATTTTTTATCACAGAAACACGGCTTTTTGACAGTTTTTTGAGGTTATCTTCAAAATTTACGGCCGAACCCCTATTTTTAATGACGAATTCGCATTCAGCGGAAAAAAATACATAAGAAAAAACTAGTCTCCATTCCAGAACCAAAAACTTTTTTTTGTGGGCCTGTGTAATTAATGCTAAAATTGATTATAATTAGTCTTAATTACATTAATATTTTTCATAAGTTTTATGCAATAAATTTAAATCAATCAAGGCTATCTGACAGTAAAAAGAAAGAGAAAATATTTAAATAATTTTTTACTAATAGGGAGAAGCTCACTATACTTATAACATTAACTTAGATTGTAAGCAAATATATCATTTTTTATAAATAAATAATTAAAAAATAACATAAGTTATAAGCTTAAATAATACTATAAATAGTTAGAAACTATTTGCGAACACAATGCAATTTTACTTAATAAAAATAAAGCAAGGATTTACGTTTAAAATATTAAATAATAAATATTATTGTAATAAAAGGTTTAAAATGCTGACAATAATTAGTAATAAATTCTTTACATAAATTCAAATATGAAGCCTTGTTTTATAAGAACAATAATTACGTTTTTATAAGAATTTAACCATAATGAAATCCGTTAAAATTACAATTCAAACTCTGTTATGCGGCGATTTATCCATAGATTACATTTTATTATTACATTAGCGTGCGTGCGTGCGTGCGTGCGTGCGTGCGTGCAGAGGTTTTTTTAATGATGGGATTAATTTTATCGCCAAGTTCAAGAAGCTCGTAGACTCTAGTCTTCCCCCATCAAAAACCCTAGCCCATGCTATAGAATTTCCATAGTCTACCTACTGAGGGATGTTGAGTGGGGGTAAAAAAGTAGCAATAACCTTCTAAAAAGGCATAAAACTAAAAATTTCTCAGTAATTTGAGAAGGTCTGAAGGTAATCCATAACCGAAAATAATAAAAAAAGTCGTGCGGGAGCAAGGAGGGAAAGGGAGAATAAATCGTAAATCAATCGAAACATCTATATAACAGAAAAATATTTCAAATTTATTTGTATTTAAAATCAGAAAAGAAATAGATTGCTGTAAATATATCAATTTTTATTTTACTAAATCTTTATTAAATATATCAAGAATGACGTCTTTATTTTATCTTAAGCAGTTAACTATCTAAGTTATAAAGTAAATCTTCAAAATAGTTTTTTTACTTTTTTATAGATATGAACCAGAAATTCAGCCCGGTGTGATATATAAATTAAATGACTTAAAAGCCACTTTAAGGATATTTTCAACTGGAAGCATAACTGTTACAGGTATAATACAATTTCTTTAGACTTTACATGAACAAACATTTTCTCACTTTGAATTCATTTTTAGCTCCAAGTATCAATGCAGTTCAAACAGCAATTGAATATATTTATCCATTAGTCTATGAGTTTCGTAAAGAAAGAACAATTGAAGAACAATTTGCTTTAGAAAATAAGAAACGTCGATTTGTATTTACAATACATGAAACAATAATTGGCGAGGATGAAGAGGAAAGTGAAAACTTTTTAGTTGAAGACAATGAAAGTGAAAATAGTGATACAAGCTGGTCCTAAAATTTGCTTACATTGTAATTTTATTTTAAAAATTCTAGGCATTTCTAACAATACAAAATGATATTTTAGAAAAACTTTTAAGTTCGTAAATAAATGTCTGTTTAGTCCGTATTCAAATACTTCTTTTAAAAAAAAGATAACGAACACTTTTGTGATATTGTGACTATTTTAAACAAAAAAATATAGAGTATTTATTTTATGTGTTAGAAAATAATTCGCTATCATTTGTTATTTATAAGGGATATAAAATTTTACGCTAATATAAGTATTCTTATAAATTTAGAAATAGTTCAAGTATATTTTTAATTTAAATAATCTTACGTTTAATTTCATTAAATTTATAACATTTTTGTTAAATGAAAGAAATGATTTGAGTAATTGTTCTCTGAATCTGCTGAAGCATTCAAAATTTACAATTGTTAAGTAACACAATTTTCTTAAATACATACAGTGCCAAAGACGTGTATCAAAATACTTATAGCCATTATATTTTCATTGAGTTTACGATTATAAATATTCGTAAAGATATTAAGTTTTTTATATAATGTGATCTGAAACATTGCGCTAGTGTACATGTATATATGTTTTGAACTATTAAACCGTGTGCAAATTTTATGTTCGATCATATGTAGCCACTACAAAATTTGCAAATCATAGTGTGTTCAATTTTGTATGCATTAATAGTAAATATAATTACAATACACTATATAAAGCTTAAATTTCTTTATTAATTTTGTATGCATTAATAGTAAATATAATTACAATACACTATATAAAGCTTAAATTTCTTTATTAATATCTTCAACCTCTGTAGAACTTTTCCAAATACCATTTATATTATAGATATCCTGTAAGTTTATTTCTGTTATTGAGTAATTTATATTTCCAATGTGGAAATTCACTAGTAGCAAATTATTTTTATTAATGGCACTTCAACTCCTTATGTAACCGCTGAATTCTGGAGACTGCATCCAGGACCCAGGTGGCGGCCACCCGAGCACACATATACCCACCATATACTTAATAAATAGAATATAAGGGGGGAGGGGTTACCTGGCTGCAGTATCCGATGGGAGCACCTGAAAGAAAAGGAAGCATCAGTAACAGGTCAAAAGGCAGGATGACGCCTCTCTACTAGCAGATGCATGCGCCATCCCAGCAAATTTACAAGTAAATAGCATGCAGGAATACAAAAGAGGATCTACAGACCCTATCTCACCTTTACAGCGAACACTGGAAGCACCAAAACCTAGCAACAGCTCCAGGCGCAGCTAAGTTCCTGCGCTGATCTTGTTGACTTTCGCTTCTCAGAGGGATGAAGGGGCTCGAGCAGCGAAATAATTACCTGTAAATAGTCAAGAATTAGTATTGGGATTAACTAGAAGAAAGAGAGTGCACATCTCTGTTATAGGAAGAGATTGCTTCTCACACCACAAGAAGGTAAACATTGGGAAGAGGTTAAGATGGCAAACAGAGGGAATATAAGTCTAAACTCAACTAAAGCTAGCTACAGACAACACCAAGAAAAAGGAGATGTTACAGAGAAATTCTTACCGGCGTAAATGATACACTTGAAGGAGTAGGAAGAGTCAGCTGCATCTCCAAGTTGCAATCTCCGGCTCGCAGGCAGCTTGGCTTCAACATCTGCAAAGAAAAAAAAGAAAGAAGAGAGAGACAAGCTCTCATTAGCTTGGTCATTGAAAAAATTTAAAATGAAGATCATTATTCTCATGTGTCATGCATCCTTTGCAGAAACCGTCACTACAGCTTGGCAACCTCATGTCACTTGGAAATTGCCGCGCGCAGCGAAACTAACCTCATCCTCAGCTCGCATCTCGGCGCGAGCCGCGGCGAGCTAGTGCGCCGGCGCGGGCTGTCGAGGCGGAAGAGAGTGCTCGAACACTCAACCACCGCGACACTCTCCACGGATCACTCCAGTTGCGCGGACGCGTTTTGATTTGGTTAAAAATTATTTGTGAAGTAGATTCTTTCGCGGATTCTTTCGCGGAATTCTTGGTCTACATCGTGGCATACAGTTTCGGAAAAAACGAGAGGTGTAGGTGGTGTTGCGAGATACGCAGCTTATCTAATATTCGTTTGCGTGTGTGCTCGCGTTGTGCGCGACCTTGGTCTTTTGGGTGTCGCATTTTCGTCGCGGCTAACGCCCGTAAAATATCGAATATAGTGTGCATAATAAAGTGAAATTGGTTTTTAAAATAAAAGTTTATTTAAGGCATAATTAGATATTACACATATTTCATTGCTTTTCTGGACGGTTACGGCACAGCCCTACCCGGTGCTCTCCACTGAGCTTCCCAACACCTTTTTCTTTACAGATATTCTCTTCCTACAGCTTTCCCCTTCCCCTAATTCCTTGTGATTGATTTTCACAATCCCGAAAAAATTGTCACAGACACTAATTTAAGCTGTCGATTAAAGTAAATTTTTAGTTAGCTTTTAATTTGTCTTTTTCAGTAACTTTCCTCTTCCTTCCTGCTTATCTTTATATTTACTATCAAACTGCTGCTGGGCATTACTTCGCATTACTTCGGAATAAAGCTGTTGTCATGACCCCTCGAAACCCTCCAGGACGCTGTCCTTTGCTAATTCCTAGCTTTCATATTTCGCCGCGCGAACGCAAATTTCTTTGTTAGAGAATCATACATGATATCCCAGAAACACACCCTACGTGTATAACCATATATATATATATATATATATATATATATATATGTATAAGCAATGGTAGTTTCCGGGACCAAATATATGTGTAATGGTAGTTTCCGGG
>JAWWML010018475.1:0-20117 GCA_035047165.1 Ormyrus rosae
CACTCGCTTTACCACAAAAAATAGTAATTTTTAATACGGTTATAGTAAATATTGAAATAACATTTTTCTCAGTGTAATACTTTTTTAGTTATTCATTTTCAATTTTCTTTCATTTATGATATATTGAAAAAATGTTTATGAATTTAAATCAATTAATACAACGCTCTTAATCGAAAACAACTTGAAAAATATAGGTAAGTAAGTTCTTTATTTTTCTTTTATTCCAGAGCGCTTGTTTCCGCCGGCACCTACAGCGCAATGAAATTTAAAAAGAAAAAAAAAAGAGGACCGTCGTTCTCCAAGTCAATTTGTTCTGGCGAGGACATTCGTGCAATTTGCATGGGAAACACAATAGCCGAAAGCCAGGAAATTCGAGCCGCGCCTATAAATCGCCACGCAGACGAAGAGCGACGCAGAGGGGAGGATGATATTCCACTGGCATATTCCATAACGGCTGCAATCGTCTCTCACAATCTGCAGTATTCATTCGGTACACCTTATATCACTTAGACATGGATACATTTGCGACTTGACGTGCCCAGACCAAATATACATCGATAAAATGGAAATGTTTCGTGTTGATTTTTCGCGGAGTTCAAAACGTTACGATAAGTACAAAGAATAATGTATTTTCGAGATTGATTCGGCCAAATAAAAATTGCTTGAGTTATAAAGATTCGAATGCGGCAAATGTTTTGATACTTTTAATAGTAGCAATGTTTTAAAAGTTTGCAAAAACTATAGTTTACAATTTTATAAATTTTTTCGATTTTTTAGTTTAAATTTATTTTTATTATAGTCGTAGCCACAACGTAAAAATTAAAAAAAAAATTAAATAGCTTTTTAAAATACTGAATATTGAATTATTATACACATACGAAAATAAAAGAGTAATATATTTAGTATTAATTTTCCGTTTCACTGTAAATACATGAAATTATTCTTGTAATATAAAATTTCATTATCAGAGCTAAGGATTCATCTGCATGCATGCATTGGTAAATAAATTTAGGTGTAATATAATATTATATTACAAATTTTACAACTAAAGTGTTATTTTATAACTCAATGTATTAAAATTATAAATATTTAAAGCCACGAAATATTAAAAAGTTTTTTCTTTTTTTTTTGTAACAGAGGCTTTAAAATGATGGTACAATTACGAGGTAACAAAAAGAAAACTATTCAAATTTATTTCAAAGTTGCATAATTTTTATAAATATTTTTAACTCTAATTTGAACGGATTTAAAGCAAACAAAAGACAAAAACCTTTAAAATTCAGTACAAGAATACTCGAGAAAAAAAATGTAATCACCTCTGTTAAAAAAGAAAGGCGATTTTACTATCTAATGAGAGTCAGTCCGCGATTGTTTTACAAATTTATTTTCTTTCGTGTATTTCGCGTGGACTGCGTAACAAACTGCGTCACTTAGAGATAGCAAACGAAGGTTATAATTTGAATGCGCAAGTCCTTTTTCCGCGTAAAGCCAGATAAGTCCCAGCTCTCGGCGCGCGACCGACCTGACAACCTTTTCAGCACTGCGCGTGTACGATTCTCACGCGCGAAAGTCACAAAACGGCGAAGGAACAAATAAGTAAGTATACATTGAGCACGCAAATCGAGGAAACAATCGCGCGCAAATAAAGACCGCAAAGCGGAACGAACTTGGCGGCGATAAGGCGCGCCGCTCGAAAAGTTGGCCTACGTATTATTATTAATGAATTGCTTACGGGCGCACATCCTGTACTTTTTTTACGTCGCACTGACGCGCTCCCTCGAGCGAGACGCGCCATAAAAGCGACGCATTGCTTATATGCGCGCTCGCTCCGCTGTCAGGGTTATGCTACGAAGAGAGATAGAGAGAATAACTGCAGGCTCCTATATTACGATGTGTGTGTATAGCGTACCTCTTTGCCGCTCGAGTGCAAATTCTTTTCGGTTATTCATTGCAGCGGTCTTGGCCATCGTGCTTCATATATACGATATCCCTTGTATTAACGGAATGTCGAAACGTTATTTTTTTTTCTGGATGACGAAGCTGTCGATGCCTCGTTCGATTCAATTGCTTTGCCTCGGATGTTTCGTGCGGCCAGTTTTTTCTTTGATCATTTCAATTTTGGCACTTAGTGGATCGATAGCACTTTCTGTGAGACTGCACTCTTGAAACTGTATTTTTATTGCGGCTATATCTATTAAAATTATTTTATCGATTTAAAATACGCGAACTACATTCTGATTTTATGTATTATCCATTATCCATAAAAAAAAATCCTTTTATATTTACGAAATCGAAATACCAAGGCAAATAAAAAAGCTGATGGCTTTAGATGATGAATCTCTTCATAACTTTGCGTTATCGTGCCACTTTCCAAGCCATACATATTTGTCTTTCTTACCTCTACATAAAAGTCAATATTTAGTTAACGTCGTTTAATCTACGTAAATCAACCAAGTTATTCAAACAGCATTCAATTAAAATAAAAATCTTAATATATCTGTCGAACTTCAATAAAGTTGCAACAAAGTATTTCGATTAGTATCTATTTACAGAGCTTTTAACATGGTAGAGACATACTTTTGACATTATCTGAAATCAGAAGCTCGTCGGTTTTTTGTTGCAAATCGATCGGCTACAAAGTACAGAGTTGATTCGAGAGTGAAATAATAAAATCGAATCGATCGACGCCTCTTTTTGAAACGCGTTACGAATACCAAGGCACAAAGTGCACCTCAATTTCTGCCTCCCGGCAGGCTCGAAAATCTAAATACTTATACTAATTGCATATTCAAAGTGTAAATTACTTGTTTAATTTTCACTGGGCGACAATCGGTAAATGATTAAAATCTCATTAAGCAATGCTGGGCGGCCCGGCGGAAAGTTTGCCCGAAGGACTCACGCGCAGCGCGTTCACTCTCTCTCTCTCTCTCTCTCGCTCTGTCGCTCGAGCGAGAAACTTGCGCCCAGCAGCCGCCGCCGCGGCGGTAAAAGCGAAAATTTAAAATTGCAAATCCTCTCCTCTTCCGGCCTGTTAAAATTGCAAAAGTATAAGGAAGAAAAAGGGGAAGCAAGTCCTACTCCGGCGCGTAAGCGAATGCCTCTTCGATAAGGTGTTTGCCAAGAAATAAGACTCTCGCGCGCTCTCTGCGAAATTCCCGTACATACGTCAGAAGGCAAGATGATCGATAATGCCGACGCTATGCGCGCGAATGTGGTGTTGGCGCACGCAGCGTTCGCGAGCGTGTGTGTGCATAACGGCGTCTATCGGCTCGTCGGATCTAAGGTTGGTCTATTCCCCCTCGCCGCTTTTCCTTCGCTTTCCCGCGCGACGTTAACCGGGCAGGCAGTCGACTTTGTCGAGAGCTCGCGAGCATAAATGGTAGCGAAAGCGACTTCGCGGCTCGTACCTTCCCCTTTAGTGCTGGCAGCCAAAATATATACGACTGTATGCGTAGTACCGGGGGCTTAACAGAATTTCTTTTAAAGAGCTGCGCCCGAGCAAGTTGTTCCGTTAAAGAAAGATATTCGGGTTGAAAAATATTTTTATTGCCGGAGTGATTGAACTTTTAGAAAGTTCATTACATTATGCAAATTCGTTGAACCGAGCTTGTAAGGCAAAAAAAGCTTGTATGTACTAATTCAAAAAGTTTCTTCCGCAAAGACCCCTAGGCAATCAGGGTGAATCGAAAAGTTTTTTATGAATTTGCAGAACTATCGTCTTGAAACAAGTTGAAAGTTTGTGTACACAGATTAAAAAATGATCAGAGTATCTATTAAAAATAAAGAGAAATTTGTAGACGACAATAAAAGCAAATACGTTCTTTCTTCTATCAATTTGAACAAACTTTTTTTTAAAGCACCTTCACCTATAGTTGATATAAAACTTCCAAACCCTAGAATGAAATGGATTTCAAAAATATTTTATTTTTGTATGAAAATTTAAAATGTAAGAAAATTGTACGACTTGTATAAAAAATGTCGATAAAATTTAATCTCTGGAATGTGGAATTAGTTTAAAATATACAGTAGCTGTGGACACTGTAAATATTTTCCTATTTTCGGAATTGAATATTGTAGCGAGATTCTATTCGTGGATTGTCGGCTTTAATATAAATTTGCTTTGCTGTCAATGTGATCTATATCTATGCTTACAATCTGAAGTACGAACGTGTAGTTTCAGTCTGAATTCTGACGGATAAATGCCATTTGAATTATTTACATAAAGAATATAAAGTACATCGAAAGTTCATGTACGTATAAAATTATTCTGATTTTTATTCCTTACGTGCTAAATCAATATGGATTTTAAAGTTTATACGTATTGTACTGAATTAGTAAAATGTCTAGTGGAAACTTTTTATATATTTAATAAAATTTTAAGAGATTTTAAAATGAATTTTTAGCTTTTGGGATTTACATTAATGTAGCCATCTCACGTACAAGTAATTTATACAACTTTTTACACTTTTATTTTTAAATTTTGTAAAATTTTGATTCTACATAATTCTTACAAAATTTTTGTACAAAAATATAAAAAAGATGAGCTCCTCTAATAGTCATCGTTTGCTAATTTTGTCATGAGAAGTCATAAAAGGTTAGGAAGGGCCACCAAGCGAAATTAATTTTATTTTTCACGACTGGCGCTTGGAGGCGCACCCTACCCTTTATACTTCTCATGACAGAATTAGCAACCGATGACTATTAGAGGAGCTCATACTTTTTATATTTTTGTACAAACATTTTGTACGAATTATATAGAAACAAAATTTTACAAAACTTAAATATAAAAGTAAAAAGTATAAAATCTTGGTAAAAATTATATAAATTATTTTTACTTGGGATGATAGAAATTTGGCGATAGAAAGTAGTGAATTTATTTTAACTCTATAAATTAGCCAAATTAACCGCTTATTTTAGTAATTTTTGGCTAATTCAAGCATATTGCACGAAATCGGCTAAAATGTTATGAAAGTTTTTACCAAAGAAGTTAAAAATCTTTATACATAATTACAAAGTTTGAAAAAAAACTGTTTAATATAATAAATTTTCTTTAAAACATAAAATTGTACTGTCATGACGTCATTTTCATTTATTTCTAAAGTTTCCTAGACTGCATTTAATTGCGCATTTTTGATAAAATAGTGATTAATAATAATTGCTTCTTTAGTACCATTTATTGTAAAGAAAACAATTAATAAGTAATGATTTAATACGACCTTACATTTAAAGTGCACGATAACTTACGACACGAGGATATTAGGAGTGGCGGCAACTAATCCAATGATCGATAAGTGGAACTTCGCTTCATTTAACAACTGTACACTCATAGCAAACAACCTATAAAATTAATGCTTTCTCTCAAAACTCGTACGGTTTACATCTTTGATTAAGATGTTCTTTAAAAATTTTCATCCTACTTTTCTTAAACACATACACAAATGCAGAATGGCGTGAATAAACTTGTTAATAATTCAACTAGAGGTCATATATGTAGTTTATTAAAAGAAGAGATCGAAAGGTTCAATTTTTCATTTTCCTCCACATTTTTATTTCTAAAGAGCAGCATTTCATCGTTTCAAAGAAGAAAGACATGAAAAAATATTTACAGGATTTTTTAAGCTCGACTTCGCCCCGATATAGCACACGGCTTGATTTTTAAGTGCAGCATAACATACAAGATGAGCGCGTCAGCGTCAGGGTGGAAGCGTGCTTACATGTACGGAATGGCTTACTAGATTGCCTACGTACACTGAGACATGCCCCGCAGCCAATTCACCAACTAGTACTTCAACCTGAAGAGCAAGAACTCCAAAGGCATTGAGTGGAGGGGAGCACGGATAAAATAGAAATATGCGAGGAAATTTATGATAAATTGAATGGCAAAATCAAAGGGAAAATTTAGGAAAAATGTTATATACGCAGAGTAACGTAAAAAAGGGAGGACGCGAAGGAATAATGAAGAAAAGCTTGTGTACGTATTGTTAATTTTACGAAGTAAAAATAAAATCTTGCAAAATCAATCCGAGAAGAAGAAAAGAATAAAAAAAGAGGGAACGCAAACAGAATTAGAAAAAGAGAAAAGCCGAAGCAGCGAAGCAAGACGGAGATAGATTGCAAGGCAAACAAAAGGAGTAAAAAAGATTCGCACAAACTTATGGGCGACTTGAAGGCAAACGAGGAGGGGGAGGAGGAGGAGGCCGCAGGACTCGAAAATAGACCGCGTCGGCACAAACAAATAGCGCACCCGCGCCCGCGTGTCGGTCCTCGCGAAAAAGGAAAATAAACCTAGAAGGCAAAAAGCGTAAGAGGGAGAGAGAGAGAGGGAGAGCACTGCGAGGGACGGCCTCACGCGGAAAGCCCATGGCACACGAGGATGACGCGGAATCCCGCTGAAATTAATCGCTTGTTTGCTGAAAACGATTCTCTTGATGAGCAAAGGATGCGGGAGTAGGGGACTCGAGCTCGGTCAAGACTCCTAATCGTCGTTCCGCGCTCTAAGCATACACATATGTGCGTCGGGGTGTGGGTTGATCCCGTTATTCGGGCAGAGGGGAAAGGGGGCGCTGGCTGAGTAAATAACTCGGACGTTTTAATGCAAAATAAATACGTGGAGCGATGGACAATTTCTCGAATACGCCCTTCGCCTTTGTGTTGGACGATTTTCTGGACGAGCTCCGCAAACTTTTTCTGTAAAGATTTTATGCGGTGCTTGTTCGCTTGCAATTTTCTGTAAGATACTGTAACTGCAATCGTAATAGCGAAATTGTGTTTTATAATTGTATAAAAACAGTTGAAAAGAATAGCATCGATTAAATAAAAACTTTAGTCAAAGTGTGCCAGACGGTAGCATTACGAGTAGTGCAAACCCCAAGTTGTAGATAAGTAGTAATAATCGAAATCAGTCAGACAAAAAGACAACTACAACAGTCGTTTATTTAACATTAAGAAACGTAACTTTTAATTATTAATTTTAATAATAATCAAGTTAACGATCCAGAAACGTTTTTAAAAGATGTAATATCATGTAATATCTTTGAAGCAATGACATTTCAAAGTTTACTTTGAAGTAAGGACATTGACAAGAATAGCTTTGCATACATTCAATTTGACAAAAGTTTTTGAAAGTCTGAAAACATTCATTTGTATGCTTTACACGAAACTTGAACATTCGTCACTTATAAAATCTAAGGGTCTTATCGTATATTCGTGAACTACTTTCCTCTATTCCTTGCAAAACTTTAGAAAACGCCTGATTACTGAAATTGCAAAAAAAATTTTATAACATAAAGTATCAGACTTGGACAGGTGACCTTGGCACTGTCACGTGAATTTTATTTTCAACGAAAAAACCAAAACATTCCCACATAAAAGATCTCATTGAGAGGGGGGAAATAAAAAGAAGCGAGTCAGATGCGCGAGAAATTTCCCGGAGCAAAATAAACAATAGAAACTAAACAGTCTAATAAAAATTTTATTGCAAAACTGTAAAGTGCGCAGAGCGAGGAAGCGGAGACAGAGTCCGCGGGTCGGCTCTCGAGAGCGAAACCGCGCGCATTGCGAGGCGCAGAGGGGGAGAAATGAATAGAAGGGTCGAGGATGCGTGCGCCGCGTAAAAATCGGCCGTATATATAAAATTCCAGGGCTCCGTCTCGCTCTCCTCTTGGCTGCCTCGTGTGTATATACAGAGGGACAGGCGTGCGGGGAGCCACGCGCAAGAGAAGCTGCCCTCAATTAAAATGAAAAATGTAGCAATACAGAGCGTCCGAGCAGCTCGGTGCCATAAATTTCGGTGCTCGCCCTCCCGCGATTCCGATGCTTTAAAGCGCAGTAACTCCCTCTCGACCTCGCGGCTGCCCGCGACTTTTTTTTTCGCGAATTATAGTGTCGCTAATCCTCGGGCTATGGCGATATGGCTTTGTTTGGGAAACATTTTTTTTTTTATTGATATAATGCAGGCTCTGCGGCGCAAAAGTCGCCGCGAACCTCCTGAGAGTAACCGCAAAGCAATAAGAATCTGCTGCTGACAGTCGAACGTATTGCGAGCCATATAGCTTTTGCCGTGACCTTCTTTTTCCACGATAATTTAAGTTTTTTTTTCGTAAAAGTATTTCCTCCTGTTTTCTTATAAACTTTATAGAATTAAAGTCCATATATTTTTATCGGTTCTTGCGGTGAAAAGCTTATCGAAGATATAAATTTCCAATTCTCTAAGTGTTATTGAGACTGTTTTATCATACGAAAATTGAAGGAACGAGTTTGTGCGGAGTGATTGAACGTAGCCACTTTCGGCAAAGGAGCTCGGAAGAGAAATCTCGCAAAAAATCAATATGTGCGTTGTTGACTCTCTTGGCTAGAAAAGTCTAGACAAAAGGATCTAGTCTCCAAGGCTCTTTCTCTTGGAAAAATTTGGTTGAACTCTAATTGCCTCCAGCAAAATATCACATGTGGATAGAGGGGCAAGATAACGTCGCTCGTAAAATTGGCTGCGTCATAGCGTCGCCTCATCAATACTTGACCTGTGCTGGAACGTGATTTGAACCCGAGCTAACGTACTAAAGGTCTGCTTTGCTTTTCTTTATTTACTTTATTTCTATATGGATATTTATTTATTCGTTATTTAAGAATTCAAAATGCTGTTCTGAACAAAGGTAAATGTACAGAGATTTAATTGATTTAATCAGTTTTATTTTAATTATATTTACGGTAGAAAGTAATACGTACTTTCAACTAGGTCGTTAGGAAAACATTAACCAGCACACACTTATTTAGGCAGCTCGTACATCGATTTCTTACTTTCGGATATAAAAACAAACGTAAAATATTTAATGGAACCCACTTCAACCTATCATCAAGAAATGTAAACGCAATCACGCAGAGTGAGAGATTACACGATGGAATGGAAGTTTTAAAAGAAGATTGACATTGGTAATTTCGAGGTATAAAACTATAAGAAAGATGAGACGTTAAAATAAGAGTTCAGATTACAGTATTTATAAAACCAATTTTACTAAAATGTATTTTATTAAAATGGAAATTTTCCGTATTACTTTTTGTTAATAAAATATCATATCAAACGAATAAGTTCTTAGTATTTTAAATTAGAAATTTTCGGACGAGTTTCTGCGTATTTAACAATCTTGTTTTATTTAAAACATATAATTTAAAATATTGTTTCATTTTATATATAATAAAGTGATAAAATAAATAGTATTAGTAAATTGTTTTACCACTTTATAAACGCAACTTTTCTTTCCGGAAGAAAAACAGTGTGGTATTGAAAATTTTATAGTGAAGTTTGAATCAGTTCGAACATCAATGTCAGCATCAACGTCAATTCCCGTAGCAATTTTGTAAAAGAATTTTGCTAAATTTTTTCAAAATGAAAACTTACCACGAAAAGTGTCTAGTTTTATAAAAATTAAATAAGTATAATTAAAGAATTATTTCCATTTTTAAATTATTTTTATGACAATTTGAAGCGCCTTTCATTCTCGTAAATAATTGCAGTTTTACGAATGAAAATTATTTTTGAGGGCTTTTAGTTACTTGTTAATAATAAATTACATCACAAGCTTTTATTTATGCAGTGTTTCGACGAGAACATTTTCTGTATTCTTCAGGCATATTAAAATATATATTCACGTCGAAAGCTAACGCTACATAATACGTAATATTTCCACGGGCGGTGTTAAATTATTAACATCCCTAATAACGTTTCATTTCATAATTAATGAAGGTAGATGACTATCGTTAAAATTTTAACAAATTTAACTTTTACAAAGTGTGAGGCCTTAATCAAAGTATAATGCGCACCTTGAAAGAATTTCCGTCAAATTAGTTGGAAAATCAAAACGTACAAGCTTAATCGTCGGCTGGAAAAATTCTTCCGAAAAAGGCAGTAAAGCCCTGAACAAATAAAAAGACAAAGGGAAAAAACCCAAGGCCAAAGTAAAATTCTTATAAAAAAGGTAAAAGAAATAACCGAGGCGAAATTGTATAAGGGTGGTAAAAAGTCGCAGCAGGGAAGAGTGCAATCTGAGAGCGCCG
Source organism: Ormyrus rosae (assembly GCA_035047165.1). Taxonomy (NCBI): domain Eukaryota; kingdom Metazoa; phylum Arthropoda; class Insecta; order Hymenoptera; family Ormyridae; genus Ormyrus; species Ormyrus rosae. The sequence goes on from JAWWML010018475.1 coordinate 10,048, forward strand.
GCTGTTTGCAAGGTAAGCTGCGGTGCTTGTAAACGAATTTCCTTCCTTCAGAAGCGAGCAGGTGGGAACGCGCATTAGCGCGCCTAACATATTCTGCGTGCGAATTTCCTTCGAGCCCTTATCTCGCGCCCGTATGGCACACTGGGTTTTTGTAAGCGCGGGGGCATTGCGCGTGCCCGGGCTGAACGTCCTCGGATAAGGAAAGACGATTGCGAGGAAATTAGGCCTGTTCACTCGTGCGTTGTTTGCCGTCAATCGCTCTGATATTTGGCGTCGCGCGCACTCGTCTCTGTGGGCTCACGGCTTGGTGGCAAAGTGAGTGAGCAAATGCTTTCTTTATTCGTTTGCTATTTGGCCGGAGAGTTCATTGATTATTTGACTTTGTTTTATTTCTTTTATTTTTAATAACATATTAAGTAGAAGAGAATTGATCAAAGAAATTCATAGTATTAGTTTTAATAAACAGATGATAAGGTTGGCGACGCGGAACCTAGACAAAATAGTAATGGTCCTTGATCGGACAGATAATCTTGAGGTCAGAGTAAAGTAGTCAATCATTACACGGTCAATACATGTATTCTGTTGTAGTTGAAATTATAAAATCTACGTAAATTGAAATATAATTAATTTTTATATTTAATTTTATTTCTAACCACTCGAAAAGGTTTCCGGGTATACTTGTTAAAAAACTTCATTAATATATTCATACAGTTAAAACTTAAACAAACCCGTTATTTTTTTATCTTTATAAAATCCAAGTCTTTAAGAATGAGAAAGACATGACTCACTCAAAACGATAAACTCTCAAAAGATAATTCTCTTAAGCGTTTACGTTAAAATGAATGTAAATACATTCTAAGAAGTTAATCTACAACTTACTGTTTATAGTTTTTGTCTAGATTATATTTATCGCCTTTCGCGACAAGTCAATTCACTTGTGTTTAAATTAAATAAACCAACGAAGATAGACTATGTAGAAGTGCAGAGTTTTACTAAAAAATAAATATTACGTTTATATTTCTTGATAAAAAAAGTAAAGTAGTGAATAATGAAAGTTTAGGCATTGATAAACATTTAACCCAAAAGTTTTGAATAAAAATCACTTTAACATAAGAAAATTGCGTTGGGGTACTCTAGGGTTGATGCTTATTTGGCGACATTCATCCATGTAGCTCTGCACATTTACTTTGGTCTATAATCTCTGCCAGTATTTGAATTATTAGAACAAAAATTGTATAGAATAACAAATTTTCCAGTTCATTCTGTTGTTAAATTTGCGATTTAATCCAATTACTTATCCATACTTGGTAATTAGTTTTATTGTGATTTAAAAGCTATTAAATATTTTCGAGAAAGTTTAGGATCTTTACGACGCTTTCATCATCCTACCAGTGTCGCTGTATAATTTATCTAACAGACATAATATTTTATCGATACGATAACATTATCACGGTCTATATGGTCCACAATTTCTAAAATTTTCCACTACGATACATAACAAAATCAATTAAAAACTAATTTAAAGCAAAGTAGCTTAATGTAAAGTTTTCTTATAGGATCTACGACGAACAGATTTCCTTTAAGCTGAAAGTCGACTTGGAACTCTATATACTTACTCTTGTTAAGCAGTTTCCGGTTCGTAACACGCACATGAATCGCCGCTAGCTTATCGATCGAAATGTGATTCGATTGCACGAGAGGAATCGCATTCGAACTTTCTGTTCTTCTCATCCAATTGTCGCATATTCCTCGCATACTTCCAGCACTTTCTTTTCCGTAGCTTTTCAATGCGCTTATTTTTGCGCGAGCACGTTTTCGCTTAATCGATAGTCTATTTCGTGTTTCAAGCTTACGCCGAGCGCATAAACCAAATAAATTCAATGAATATCACTCAGAAAAGTGCTCTTGAATTACAAATATTTATTTTGTAGTATTTTTTGGTTATTCGTTTTTTTCTTTTTAAGTGTACGTAATTTATTAGCCTCTGGAGTTTTTATTTATCCATTGTTGAAACTGGGGCACTGATTAAATGGCGTTTAAAGCGGTAAAAAAAATTCGTGCAAAAATAAAAACATTTTAGTGCAATTTGATTGTTCGTACAAATTTACGTTCCTCTAATCAAAATCTCACAATGAAGGTGCGACTATTTGTATTTTATCTCTTTGTACTTTAATAATGCATCAATTTAAATTGTTAATTCGGTCATTAATATAGAAAACAGTCGGTCCAAATATTATAATCAATTTAAAAGTATATTAGTTTTGTTATTAAAATCAGCAACAGCAGAGATGAATGTATAAAGATGTTAATGGTATATATCAAGTATTCGTCATTCGTTATTCAATTAATTAGTTCGTCATAGGAAGTAGTATTAAACTTTTAAACTTACGTGAGAATAAATATTCTACACAACTTGATAAATCAGCAATCTTTAACACTCACCTGCAACAGAAATAAAATATAACACTTAATTGCAAAATTCAAATTATTGAAATATTTGTCTGTAAAACGTCATCAAAATTTATCGAAATAAAGCTGCAGTTCAGTTTTTCATTGATTATTCATTCTAATCAAGCAGAGATATTTTCCTTTTTATATATGTATACTGTTACGAGAACATATTTTGCTAATTAGTTAATTTAAAAGCCTTCTATACGCGTTCCAGTTTCCTTGTCTTTAGCAGGCTGGTTAAGTTTGACGTAACACGATTAGCGCAGAACTTGGCAAATTTAAAAACTTTTAGCGCAACAATTATCCATATTATTTAAAAGCCGAAGCATATTTATTTGCCTCTCGTACGAAAAAGAAAATAATTCGATCTTTAGAAAGTGTGTCGATTTAATTTAGTATCCAGCGAAGTATATTCATCGATATTTCCATCTCGCGTCCGCCTCCACAAAGGCGATCATCCAATTCAATTATAATCAATTTGACGAAAGCCTCTCGCTCGTCGAGGCAATAACACAATGAAAAGATAGGAGAGTATATAGAGTCCGTCGTTAAATCCAGATGCAGCGCGCGCAAAAATAGAAAGTCACGAGCCGTCCTGTTGACAAGGCGATTATAATTAATAAGTTATCCCGCTTGGCACAGCCGCCGCCGCCGCCGCCGCCGCCGCCTCGGGCCCAGCGGCAGCGGCCGACGGCGACGGCAGTGACGCGTACACTTGAATGAAATGCAGTACGCCGCGCCGCAGAGATTGAGACGGTTCCAATTAAGCTCCCACTCCTCGCACTCCAATTACGAGTTATCGCCTCCTTCTGCCTCAAGTGCTCGCGCGGAACGTGCAACTGGATGATTAGAATGATACGATTGTAAATCCCACGCGGTGAGAGATGCGGAGAAAGAGCCGCGCGAGACCTGCGTACGTTTCGATCCGCCGACGAGCTCCGACTAAATTTATCGGCAAATTAGACACTTCCCGGGAAAGCGCGTAAGAATTTCTCTCGAGATTCAATTAATTATACGGGGGCGACGGCGACGACGAGTCTTCCTTTGGCTCCTCGTTTCTTTTCTAAGAAACGCTAAACTTTTTGCGATAAAAAACATTCCACTTACGAGATGGAGAAGTTTTGCAAATTAAGAATTTTTCAGCTTTAATAAGTTTTTTTTTTTTGCCTTGAAAAGAAGCTCGTTCTGATTTGAAACGTTGGATTTTATTAGAGAAATAAAATCTTTGACAGTTAACCAACATCATCTTTTATTTATTGAGCTTAATTAGATTATTAAACAGTATTTTTTACTTTAATAATTCTGCATTATATTAGCATAGCTTCAATTAAATTCTTTAATTAAGAGACTTATTTACATTCATGCAATATTTATGCAGACTATCAAAGGACCATACTTATTTTCATTAAATCTGTTCTATTGTCCTAAGCAGGAAGAATTCGCGCAGCTTTGTTGAAATCCAAGGGAAAGTCTTATTGGTTCAATTAAACAAACGTCACAATTCTGGGTCGTGGATTTTCATCATCTATTAGTAAATGTCGTCGATTTCAGGAAGCTCTGAGCATCTGTACCAGTATTATCATTCAAATGCTCGTTAAACCGAGAAACAAGAAAGACGAGCAAAGGAAAACAAATCGAACGATGCAGTGCTACATAATTAGATTATATACGACATCTGTAGGCGGTATATTAAAAATTGAACAGCAACTGCTCAAGTTCCTTTCTGCAAAAGCTAATTAATATTCTTTATATTGCTCTAGTTGACAGTGTGCAGCTGGGAAAAAAAACCTGAAATTCCACAAGTCGAAACGGCCGGCGGCGTCCGCAGCCTCCACACTCCCCGGAGAGCCTCCCTGGTCCTTAGCGTCGTTAGAAATAGAAGACGCGCGAAGCCGAGACGTCGGTCCCTGGTCAACAGAGCGCCACATAAGAGCCAAAGACGAGAAAATAGCGACGCGTAAATACTCGGAGAGGAAAAAAGGGACGAGTCGGCATCCCCCAGCGAATATACATATATGTGCCGGTTTATACATCTTCGAGGCACAACGACTTTGCTCCTCCACAATCAGATTTTATTCGGACGGGCTTTTATTTCGCGACACGAAAGAGCGCTTCGCTCTCGGCCACTCTCTCGGCTCCTGTGTAACGTCTTGAATTTCGCAGCGGCGAATTACGGCGCTGCCTTTCTCTCGGCCGTCTTTTCTATCTCGCGGGAGCTTACCGGCCGTCGCGCCGCAGGAAAAGCCGTTTCGAGCTTGCCGTCCGGCACGTATATATGTAAGCGCGCGAACGCTCGCGACGTGTTTGCTTTGGCGCGCGCGCGAAAAATTCAAGGCTTCATTTGCATGTAGCTGCACAGCGCGGTGCAACGCTCTTTTGCCCCCGCGGAAGGCAGCGACTCTCGCCTTCCTTCGCTTCAATTTCCCGGCGTCTTTTCATGCAAATGTGAATGCTTAATTCAATTAAGCTTCCTTTCTTTCCGCCTCCCGGCTTCCTCTTTGCGGAGCTTTCTTTCCAAGGAAAAAGATAATTTATCTTTTTGGTTAGCGTGAATTCGCAATTGCACGGTAATTAATGTATATAAAGTAATGCAGGAGGAGAAATTGTACCTCGACAATTTCAATTCTACGTATTCTTCTTATCCGGAACTATAAGCCAATTTGTGAATTCGACCGCGACTGCGGCTGCAATATGCTCAAGAAAAATACAAATATGACAGATCCGATAACAGTACAATACGGCCTTATCAGACGTTGCCGCGCAATAAAGGTTTTATAAGAATAACTTCTCGACCAAGTAGGGTCTTATTTTGAGCTTAGCTCGAGAGAAGCTTTTCCTCTCGAGAGAGGATGTTTCCCTCCATTTCCGTTTCCTCAATCTCTTTTCTCCCTGCTTCCTCGTCGAGCTTTCATTCGTTACGCGCTGTTCGCTTTTTTGAGAACGCACGTCCAGGTGAAACATTTTTAAAAACAAACATTTCCAAAAAAGAATTACCACGACGGACGCAACAGCGAAATAGGAGCGCAGCGTAAAAAAAAACGAAAGAAAAAAGAAAAAAAAAAGGATAAAATTCGCGCTCGCGCAACACCCGCGTATACGTGCACGCTCGGCGTATGGCCCAAATTCCCTATCGACTTCTCGTTATAGTTCAGCTGCTTTTACGACGGCTTCGCAATAAAAGGGTGCCAGGCAGAACGAGCGAAATCGTAGCCTGAGTAGGTGTGACGCATGACTGAGAACACGCGCCGCGCGCTAATAAGAGGCGCGCACAAAAGCCGAGAGCTCGATACGTACGTATATATACGTATATACGTACGGAGCGCGGAGGTGAGAGAAAGCGGAAGGAAAAAAAATAGACGCACAAAGCTCTCGCGAGCCGAGGGAGAGCGAGAGAGGGGGAGGAAGCGCGGCGGCGTGCAGAGACGTGTGCGCCCAGGACTCGATGCTCGATACGTACTTGCACAGGTACATGTAAGTTATAAGTACCGTGCGCTGCAGAAACTCGATCCACCCGGGCAGTTCTCGAGAGCAATTACGCCCGACTGCCGCTATAATTATGAGGATCCTGGCGACGCGCGCATATACCTGCTCCGAGAGCCTCTACACTCTGTATACCTGTACCGCATTATATACGCGACCTCTTGCCGCCCTTATCGATACGTCGAGCTTGAAATTTTCCGCGAATTAGCCTTACCGGCCGACTCCTTCCCGTGAATGCGCGGCGAATCCCCTCGAACTCGATTATAATGTCGTTGACACTGATTTAATTGCACTGATAATCGCGCGAGCGGACGAGCGCCGACGCTCCGCGCATATCTGTACGACGCGACTTAACTGGCCGATAGGCAAATTTGTGGGAATAGTCTGTCTCTCTTCGTTCGGTAATATCAATTGCGAACGCGGTAGGCTTGATTACAGCCATCAACATACGGATACATGAAAATAGCTTAATTGGATCGATGGTATACGTATTTCTCTGAGATTCATCTTTTTCAAACCGCTCCTGGACCTTCGCGAGACGTCGCACTGAAAAGTTAATGCGGCCTGCAGTGGTCGACCACCCCGTCCGCATTAGTATTTAAGCAGCAATTCGTCTGAAAAAACGAATAATCCGACGAGACGGTATTCAGCAGGAACTCGAGGAAAAATTGCCCGCAAACCATTTCCCAGCGGCGCAAGAAATCCATATCCGTGAATTGAGCGTCGCGGAGAAAAAGCTGCGAGCCGCGAGCCGCAGCCAGGTCGGATTAGTCGCCGGCTAATCGAATATTAAATCGCTGCAGTCAGGTGAATCAGCAAGGCGAAGGTCGGACGCCGCGGCTTCGACTTTACGACGCGATCCCGATCGCAGCCAGATAGCCAGATAGCAGCCAAAGGGCGCGACTACAATTGAATTTCCGCGGACGCCAAACAATGGAGTCGACGATACTGCTATCTGCTCTCTTTCTCTCCCGCGCTTTTGCTCCTGTCTCGTGTATCTCGGGATGAATATTTTCCAGCCAGCTTTCTCTTGTTCGTCTCTCTTTTTTTTTTGTTTATTCGAGCTTTTTTAATTTGAAATCCACTACGAGCAGTTTTTGCGCGGCGACGCAGCGAGATATGAGGATCCGCGTTCGGATGAGTTTTTTTGTCGCTCTCGCTCTCTGCGCCTTTGTTAGAATGTTCATTACGAGTGACAGTTTTAAAACTATTTTCAGTAAATACGCAGTGCGAGAGCGCGCGGGAAACAATTTAAACTGTATTTTGAAGCTTTTTGCGCATCTAATTAAAATAACTTTCCGCCGTCCTTTCGTTTCTAATGAAAATTATTTTAAACACGCGCTCGACCTTATTAAGATCGGATCTTTTGGATTATCCATCAAATTTAGAATTAATTTTTCGTGAAATTCATTCAAATTAACGTAATTAACGTAATAATATTTCTTAATTCATTCATTTAATTCTACATTCCTGAAATTGAATAATTTTACGAATATTTTATTGAGTACCTCGAAGTTAATTCAGGCAAAAGTTTAAACACTCGAAATTACAGGTGAATAAAATTTTATATCCAGGTGAATAATTTTCTCATATACATTGACCAATATTTTAAACTTGCATGGTTAAAATATTGTTAAAGTATTGTTTTAAAATCCTAGCAACAAAAATTACCGCCCAGTCATATTAGCCTAGAAAACGATAACTCTTATTAAGGAAAAAAGCTGCTATAAATATCGAAAAAAAACAGTATACGGTACGGACCCTGTAAATCAATTTCAATCCGGCCCTTTCCTCATTATTTCTTTCTTTACTCTCTTGCTTCGTGCGATTTTCGCTACTCTATATATACTTAAATTTTAGTAACTTAATTAAAGTGCTCTCGACTTGTCCGCTGCAATATTTCTCTTAAACTCCCTCAATTTTTCTTTTTTAATAATAACTATAAAGTTAATAAATAAAAAAGAATTTGAAAACATTTTTTTCCCTTTGTCATTTACTGTTTATGTTTTCTTTCTTCTTCTTTTCTTTAAACTTGCCTTTTCTTTAAACTAGCCTTTTATTTTAAAAATAACGTTTTATTTATTATTAAATATTGATACGCAGATATCGCAATAAAATGTAATTTTCGTCATACATGACTTTTAATCTATATGTATACATATCAAAAGCACCTATTAAGCCGTCATCATAAATAGAGTAACATCCAATATTACTTTTAGTCCTATAATTATTTATCAATATAATTTAACGTATAATAAATGAATCATTTAATAAATAATTTATTGAATTTAAAGATCAAGCTTTAAAATCCAAAACAGTCTTGATAAAGTTATAAAAATCTAACAACGTGTATCGTCTTCTCAGAAAAATCGATTCCTTTGAAAGTTTGTTCGGTTTAAAAGGAAACTGATATATGCTAAGAAGCTCCTGAATCGCTCAATAACTAGATACTACAGTCTCGATATGCACAAAGTATCGCGATAAATCGGAATCCTAGCTCGCTGACGCTCCCGCACTTAGAACTCTGTTAGTATACCTAATATACTTTATTCTTTGGTTTAAGCGTATATTCTTTCGAGAGTGCGAAATTCGAGATGGAAAGCTAATGGGTTCAAAATTGCTTTTCAGTGACGATATACTTGAATTTCCTTTTATTGCTTCATTATATTTCTGCAAACCTATTTTACGATTCACTCTTTCTCGTCTGAAACTTTCTTCAAGATCTTTGCGAGAAGTTTTTTCTATAAAAATTTATAATATAAAAGTCAAATGCTAAACATAAAGTTTATTCACAATTTTTTGAAGAAGCAAAAGATCTAAAAGGAATATCAAATTCTTCAAGTGCATCAAAGTTTACTGCGTCGAAGCTTGCAATTTAAAATTTTCAACTACCTCTGCACACGGCTTGGATATACATTTACATTTATTTGATTCCTCGGAGATATTTTAGTCTCTGTTGTTAAATTTGAAAGTCTAAAAGCGTTCTGTTATTTTAATTGTACAAGTCTCGCTTGGAGCCGAGACTCTTTGAATTCCTAAATAATAAATGCCTTCCTGATTAATAGCGAACGTCCACCGGAGCATAACGCAGTCGGGCTGCGTTCTGTAACAGAGTCAGGCGGAGGTTTACGATGCCGGCAATTTTATCAGAGTGCTTGGGCGCGCGACTCAGGCGAGTAAACAAGCCACGCTTCGCCAGCGGCGATTGTCCGACACGTCCGACGAGCCTATCTTCCACGCGGAATGTTGTAGCTATGCGAGCGCGATGCATTATCGCGCCGGAGAGACAGAGACAGAGACAGAGAGACAGAGAGAGAAAGAAAGATGTTGCTAATCACTGTGAGGTCCGGTAGAGCCGAGACAATCAACACCGAGCCGATATTCCGCTGCCTGGCCCGAACAAAAAAAACCACTTTGATGCGGTTACAGCTGCCGCTTCTCCAAAGAGATCGGAGATCAGCCGTCGAGCGAGTCCTGTCGAACAAGGAAATGTCATTTCCGCGAAAAGCTAAAAACTCGTACAGATGACGGCGATCACACCATGCTTCGTTGCAATTCCTTCAATTAGCCGGATATCTGCGAGGTGCAATTAACTCCTCTGCATGCTCCCTTTGAAAGCAAATGCACTTTGCCTCTGGCCTTCGACTGTTTGCTACGCAATTACGGCCTCTAGGAATAGGAATTGATCTTTTTTCGCCTTCACAATAATTGACTCTAACGTCGTTAATTTATGGAAAATAATGGAATGCATCTCAATGAATCACTTCACAATTATTGTCGAAATAAATTTATTCTATTGACTGCTAACGCGTTTATCTTTGTTTGATCGATGGTATTTATATTAACAATTTTTTCTTCCTCCTAGAGGAATTAGCTTTGTGATAGTAATTTTTGGAGTTGTTCGAAAAATCTGTTATGATTGTATTTTAAGGTGTCAGTAACGGATTTTCATCGTTCACGGCTCGTTTTTTTGCTTTTTATTTTGTGATGGCGTCAAAAAAATCTTTTTTTGTTTAGCTTATTTGTTTTTGTTTTATCGCAAATTTTAGATTTTTTAAAAATTTAATTTTAATTTTTTTTAATGATAGGATTGAGATATTTGAATCGAATAAAGGCCAATTTAAAGAGCATAAAAATAC
>JAWWML010018486.1:0-20081 GCA_035047165.1 Ormyrus rosae
CTCAGGAGCCCTTCTGGTTCTACGCCTATGGATTTCGTCAAATGCGGCCAACTCGATGCGGCCAACTTCAGTGTCATGCTTGTTGTTTAACAATAAATAAAATTTGAATCAAATAAAAAAGCAAGTACTTGAAATGAATGCCTTGACTCGCGGTTTCATCCAAAAGTAAGTGTATGAACGAAGAGCCAAGCTTGCAAAATCCTTGAATTAATTGTTATTTAAAATTAATTTATCGTTAAACGATCGTTTATCTCTCTTATTTGGAACAAAGATTTACTTGATAAGAGTTTAAATATTATATAACATGTGTAAATTCAATAAACAAGACAATTTTCGTAATCCTTTAGCGTTTGAAATATAAGTAAAGCTGTTTAACAATGAACAAAAATTTGAATTAAACGAAAAAAAATGAAGTGCTGCGTGAAATTTACCAAACTGCATCGGGATCAGCGCTGCTCATAGCCGAATAGATCGCTTTGCCAGTCTCTCTTATGTACGAAATATCGCCTCTGGCTGGATTATTTTCGTTGAACGAGTCGCAGTTGTACACGTGATTCGTGCCGAATTCCTCGACGTACTGCAACGAGTGAAAAAAGTACCATTTATCGCGCGCACTTTAATCGCACGCCAAAATAAGCCACAAAATTCAAAATCCAAACGTACCGCTTTCAAAAACGTTTCCCCGACCGTTTGAAAGAGTGGATCGCTCGGCTCCAGTGCGTACGGGCTGCTCGCGTTATTGTCGCACATTATTATTCGTCGCTTGAATATATATTCGAAAATGAAATAATTGTTTCGACGTACCAGCAGTATTCGTCGTCGAAGTCGTTCCACTCGTTGACCCTGGTGACCCTCGCATTGGGGAACACTCGGATCAAGTCCCTGGGCACGTGTCCGGCGAAGGCTGGCAGTACGGGGGTGATCCCGAGGTCCCTCATGCGCTTCAGGATCTTGTGCTGCAGGCTAATTGTGTGATTGTGCCAGGATTCGGAGAGCGGACCGCCCCAGCCTCGTATGTTGCCCATTCTTCCCCTGAATCGTTAAATTTCACCTTGGATTTGTTCGTTTAAGTGGACGTTGCAGCGGTGAAAGTTTTATCATTAAAGCTCGGAAATAAGCTTGCGCGAATTTATCGATTCAATTGTATTTTTTCTTACTAGGAGAGGACACCACTTTTGGGTCACGGATTTCCTTGTAACTTCGGGATATGTTTTCTAATGTTAAAACATGAAGAAAGCCGCGTACATTCGGTCTAACGCTCGATTTTTCAAAAGTTATGAGCTCCTTTACCGAAAACCTGAAAAAATCGATTTTTGTTTAATCACTTATAACTTTGAAACAGTTAATTGTAAAGTACTGTAACTCCCGGCATTTGAAGGGTGAGATCAAATCCTATCGATTAAAAAACATTTTGTCTAAAAATCTTTATTTGTTCGAAAGTTATAGTCAAACAAAGAATAACCGTTAAAATAAACTAAAATTATGCCAATGAACTTTTTATGCTATTTTAACGATCATTATTTGTTTGACTATAACTTTGGAAAAAATAAAGATTTTTAGACAAAATTTTTTTTGATCGATAGGATTTGATCTCACCTTTCAAATGCCAGGAGTTAAAGTACTTTACAATTAACTGTTTCAAAGTTATTAAAGAGATCATAACTTTTAAAAAATCGAGCGTTAGACCGAATGGACGCGGTTTTCTTCATATTTTAAAATTAAAAAACATATCCCGAAGTTACAAGGAAATCTGTGACCCAAAAGTGGTGTCCTCTCCTAGTTAGTGTACTAAATAAAGGCGTGAGAAATTTAATGAAAAAAAAAAATTACTTTTTAAGAAACTGAGTCGGCGAAGCGTTAGGAAAAAGAATAATTCTACAAAAATCGATACAACAGTATTTTCATAATGCGCGGATATAATAATGCTTCTGCATCAATTTACCAAGGGAGAAAAGCAGGTCCCGTAAAGTGCAAATCGATCTCCTGCTTGCTCAGATTCAGCTGCAGGTAAACCTTCTCCCAAATCGCTTCCTGCGCGTGGAAAGCCAGTGCCAAGTTGATGCCGTTGAGCGCCATCCAGTCGATGTTCCTCTCCCATTGCTCCCACTGCCACCACGCCGAACTGTATCCTGCCGTGCACACATTTTGGTAGTACCTGAACCTGTTTTCAATTAAATTCAAGTTCAATTGTTCGGCCAACTAATGCAATATCTTATTTATAATAAGTTATTCGTTTTTTAAATACTTGCAGTTATTGAGAGTGTTAAAGGCAGTTTAACAAAAATGAAGCTTTATCTCAAGTCTCAAGTATAATTATCATTTTTAACAAGTTTATTGCCTACCGATCGTTGGACGTGACAATTTCATTGACTTCGGGCAGCTCGTCCGGTAGTTTGAGTTGATTACCTTCCCAAGATATGTGACAATTGCAGTAGGTTTTTAAATAGTAGTGCAAACCCCATGCGACCGCGACGCCAGACGTACCAGTAATTTCAATTTTATTCGATTCGATTTTCTTCAGCTGTAAAGAATGAACAAAATTCATTTTGGATCGAGATAATATTTTCATGGGCATTAAAAGCGAAGCATTGGCGATAAACTAATAGCGAGTAAAACGAATTCTTACAAAACTTTAATGTTAGAATTACCTTAAAAGTGTCCTTTCCATCAGAGGCGAATCTCGTGTCTACTATAACTTTGAAAAGCGCAGCGTCTTCTCCCAACAATCTTACGAGTAGACTTTCAGTCGCCGATTCTTGGACCTCCGCGGGAGTTTCGGGGTGCAGCTTTTTCAAAAATCTTTGAAAGCTTTCTGAAAACCATATATTTATTTCATTAAATACACTTAACGTATAAAACAACATCGCGTTTTCTTTTTTTTCAGCGAGAACCGTTTTCTTTAAGCAGGCGCGCTTTCTTTAGTGCAAAATAATCTTTTATCGCCGAGTTACAATTATCGTTTTTTACCGTCTCCTCCGGCCGAATCGGCCAGTACCCCAACGCAGCGCAAAAGCACGACCACGAGAGCGCAAAGCCGCGCGCAATGCATTTTCGACGAAGCACCGCTCCGATCGCAGATCGGCCGAGAACTGAGGCTCGTCTACGATCGGGGACTTTCTCGGGAAGCTCGACATTGTATCTTATCAGAATCTTTCTCCATTCTCGCTTTCAGAGCGCATAAACGTCGCTCATTCAGCGGGCTGATTTTATTGTCGACGTATGATTGGACCGGAAAAAACTCGTCGCTCCGTAATAAAATTATGTCATTTATTTATTATCCAGTGCTTGCAGCTCGTTTGCACTCGTATATCTGCAGGTGCAATTTTCTAAAAATAAGCAGCTTTTCTTATTTTAGGTTTTCGCGGTTGATAAATTCACTTATCGCATATTATTATACCACTAAGCTAAATATCTACTTCCCCATTCATACTTCCCAATACATAAACACGTATTAAAATAAAGTTAAACAACCTGAATCGTCAACAATTTCATAGAGTTCCGTCGAGTCTTCCTCCGACAGTGGCGAGAAGACATAATTTCCCATTGTATTAGCCACTTCAGAGTCGAACGGAAGATGCTCTACTTTTCTTTATCGACGACCTTGCGATTGATTTCGACTAATATCATGGCAACGCCGTTCGTGAAATCACAGTGCGCCACGAGAAGTACTGTAAAGACGCGCGCGTACATTATTATCTAATAAACTCGAATGCACCAATTAAAGATAAAGATCAGACCGTCAAGACTGTACGTCTGGAACTAATTTCAAGTACTCCGCTTCTCTTCCTGCGTGCCGTTACGTTGGTATTAATTTCGCTAATAAGTAAACGTGTTAATTATTAATTACGTGTCGTTCACACTTACTTTTAACTATATATATATTCATTTTATGCTCGTGCAGTGGTAAGCTTTTATTTATTAACATACTCGGACATAATACGAGGAGATTGAGGACATGGAAATACTTTCGTAAAACCGGGTAGCAAAATAAAATTTTTACGTATTATTTTCTCTAAAAAATTATGCATGCACATTGACAACCAATTAATTTACCATTGAGTTGAATAAATTTTAGTATTTTTTTAAAATTGATAATCTATTTTTTATTTTTAATAATTTAAAGTGAAAGCCTTACGGAAAGATATATATAGATCCGCAAACAAACGCCAGATATCGTTTCTAGTAAATATTAGTGAAAATAATCTAATCTCAATAAAACCGAAATATTATCTTGGTATCCTCCTTGATTTCAACGAAGATCGTTCAGTCGGAAGAATTTTAAGTACAAGTTTTTTCATCTTATTTTTTTACTTGTAACATAGACAATTCCATTGAAGTATTCACTTTCTCTTTGAGACTTAACGGTTTTTAAGATTATTGACCTAACCGGTATAAATTGCTATTTACGGAATCGCGCATTCATATACTGATGTTGCAATAGTGGTGGTATCGGTTGAGACGTTCATTCGATTAAAAGACGTCAAGTGAACAAGAGGCTGCTTAGTTTGTTGTGAGAAAAACTTAAGTTCTAAATCTTCGATCGTCAAAAATACAAGCAAGATTGTGCATTAGTAAGCATTAATTAATATAACTGTTAATTATTATTAAAATAGTTTCGTAATTTAATTTGGTAACTTGATAAGTCAATTTTTTAATTACATAATACTGTAACTTGAATTTACGTTCATGTTTTAGTCTATAACTTTTCTGTTTGACAAACTTACATGGAATAAAATCTGAAGGAAGAAGATTACAATGGTATGTAATAGTTTAATAATATTCCTTTTCGAATTCGTTTTGATAAAAAAAAAAAAAAAAAAAAATTGTGATTATCTGACGCAGAACGGATTCGCTACATTTGTGATAAGTTCGGGAAGCTTAATGTTGTTAAGTTTTACAATTGGCTGGTATCAGAATAAGAGACGGAAAGCCGGTAAGATATTTTCAATTTAAAACGACGCACTCCTCGTACAAACGAACTTTATATATCTTTCAGAATTCCTTTTAAAACAGAAACAGCTTCAAAATGAAGTTCTGTCGGGTTCCGACGTGTCGTGGAAAAAGGTGGGGCGCGTCAAAGAAATTTACTTTTATCCTCTAAAATCTGGAATGGGCAAGCGACTTCGACAGTGCAAATTTGAAGAGTACGGAATAAGCGTCGATGAGCCCGGGATGTTGTCAATGAAAGACAGGTGAATTAAAGAAATAACTAGGTGGCTTTTTCAATGTTTGGTAAATATAAACTGTAATAATTTTTTTGTCAATTTTATGCGAAGTATCTATTCCAACAGTAACTTTATGATACAATATTTATCTCTTCCTTTGCTATCCAACAATGCGCCGTATTTTAACAAATTGTACGTTATTGTAAAAATTTAATTTTTTTCAGAATGTTTTTAGTGTACCACGAGCCCACGGGCAAGTTTACGACCGCCCGTCAGCATCCAAAATTAGTGCTGATCAGCATCTCGGCGGTCAGCGAAAACGAAGTAAAATTAGAAGTGGACGGCGTGCCGCCTTTGATCTTTCGAATTCCAAAATCTACGGATAAAAATGCGAAGCTCGTGCAGTGCTCGATGTGGTTCGGGGAGCCTGTCGAGTGCTTAGATTGCGGCTCCGAAGCTAATCAGTGGCTCTCGAAGTAATATTAAGTCGTTCGTCCGATCGATTTTCCTACATTTTTTCGAAAGCTTTAATCTAATTTAAATAAATGGTGTTTTAGATTCTTGCTGGGATCGGAATCAAGTCTGAGACTGGGAATGTGTCTTTTCAAGGGTCACAGAAACGTAGTCACAGGGGTTTGGAAGAAGCTCGCAAAAATTTACAATACTTTAAGGAACGAAGACACGGTCGGTTATAAAAGAAAATCTTTAGAATTATCTCTACTCCCACTTCGGGCAGTTTAGCGCGAGCACAAAAGTGACGGGGAAATTATCTTTTTGTGCTTAGGGACTATTTTCAGACTTGAGTAGTTACATGCTGCTGTCGGAATCGTCCGTAGACGATTTGAATGAACGTTTGGAGAAGCGTATTTCACCCTTGCAGCTGAGGCCCAATATACTCGTGGAGGGTTGTTCACCCTACGCCGAAGATGAGTGGGAGTGGATCAAAGTAGGAAACGAGGCAATCATTCGGAACGTTAAGCTTTGTACCAGGTAGCTTTTGCGTGTGTAATTTCGAATTTTAGGAAATCAAATTAGTAGTGTAATAAGAAGGATAATTTTTTCTTGGATGTAAATAAGCTTCATTTTATTCTATTTTGATTCGTAGATAATTGGATCTATATCATACTGCTCTCTTTTTATAAATTATATAGGTGTTCAATGGTAAACGTAGATCCTGAGACTGGAATTTCTAATCTTCAATTGGGACCACTAAAGACTTTAAAAACGTAAGTTTTTTAAAATATGCAATTATCTATTTACTATTATAATTCTAATGTAAAAATAAGAAGAAAGCATTCAGTCTAATAAAGAAAAATCTTTATTTATTAGAAAATTATTGCCAAAAAAAAATTTACAATACAAATATTAGAAAACTTCCATACATATTATAGATATAGTTTGTTTATATTTGAAAACGTAGAAGCAAAACAAATTATGCCTATTATTGAAAAAGGTTCTTAAAAAAATTTGTAATACAAAAGTAATATTATTATAGTCATTGTTAGGACCACAAAAGTTTCATTATTTTGTAGAATTGCTGAAATGCGTTTGAAGAATCTCAAAAGTTATGCCGCCCATTCAAAAATTTGTTTTTTAGAATAAAATTTTTATAAAAGAGCACATAACTTTGGAAAAATCAAATGCTAAGCTGGAATTCTTCCTTTACACTCTTAAAAGATATATCCTAAAGTTACAACAACATTTTCTTATACTTAAAACGTATATTACTTATATAAGGTTTAAAACTAGAGTTTAAAAATTAAAAAAAAAAAAAAAAAAAAAAAAAAATACAAGATTTATCGTCGACTTACGCAGGCGCAAATCGTCGCACTTCCTCCAGATCCACGTTTCTCTGCCGCAGGTACCGCAAGCTGAAGGACCCGGAGATCGACGCTTTGGAGATGCACGCACCTTCGATCGGCATCTACTGCGGCCTGTACCGACTGGGTTCGGTGCGAGTGGGCGACGACATCAGTGTCTACCAGGCGAATTGACCCGTCGGATCGTTTTGTCCGACGCGAACGATCCTCGGTCCAAGCGGCGGCGACACTCCGTTACGTAAAGCGAACTGAGTAGAACTGTCGACTCGGGATGAGTTTGCGCGATTGCGCGCACGTTATACTTATTGCACGGTTGAATTTTTTTTTATATGAATTAATAAGATTCGAATTGGGATGAGTTTGCGCGATAAAGTGTATACTTATTCCCGGTTTGGTTTTTTTTTTATGAAAATAAGAAGATTTCTTAGAATGTTGCTGATCTGGAAAATTGTTATATTTTAAATGAACTCGTTTATAAATTATACTACATTTTTTGCACAAATATCGGCATCGCAGAGGAACAAAGTTTCACGTTCTTCTCGAAATGTTCGAAATTGATTAAAAATAAAGCATAATAATGCCTTACCCACGATTTTAAAGTACATTTTTCAATTTTTTAATTTCAAAATACCAAATATTTAATCGACTCCGAAGGCAATATATTTCATTCGTTTTAGTGTAACAAAGGTGAAAAATTATATTACTATCTGAGAAAATCGCACTTTACTGTAACAAAGCTATTTCATACAAACAATAAAATACTAATGAACTCAATTTTATATGTAAATCTGTACATTCAATAAATTAATTAAGATACTTATCCATTTAGCAAATCTTTACTCGTTCGATTCTAATTTCCGATGTTCAGTTATATGCATAAGCCTTTTATTAATTAATCAAAATTTTTGTTCTAACGATTAATAATAGTTGACATAATGGAAAATAAATCTTAACGAAACCACACTTAAGTACGTCGACAGCCAGATAAAACGTTACTTCTCAACGCGGGAAGTTCGACGCTATACACATATAGATAAATAATGCAAAATATATAAAAACGGGTATCAATGAAATTCCGCTGTCAGTTGTGCGCAGAAGCTTCTTGAGGATAGAGCTGCCTACCTAGGTAATAATAACGGCTCATTATATTATATAATTCTGTGCAATGCGTATTAGAAAATTGAATAACAATAACAAATTTAAAAACGACATCAAATTTATCTCACTAATTTTTATTATGTATTAAATCATATCATATATATTAATGGGGTATCTATCTTTCATTTTGTACAAAGCATTCTGCCACTTCAGATGGCAGTGGGTTTTACTTTGTTACGAGTAATTATTGCAATAATCCTTCCTTCTTTTTGATTTATTTAATAATAAAAACTTCAATAAACATACAAGTACTTTCATTTAAAAAAAAAAAATAATGATGCCAATGATTTGATAATCTATAAATCTTTTATTTGAACTAAAACACGTGTTTCATTTCGGCTGCGGATTTTATCTTTTATTTTTATTTTTAAAACTTAAATATCATCGTAGATTACGTGTACTGATTTTTCTACTGAAAGTATAAAGGAAATTCAATTACTATTGCAAAATTATTATCTTTCAAATAAACATATATATTAAATTTAAGTACAGATACGGTACACTGAATTATAGATTTTGTTATACTTAATCCTTTTTTAATAAGAAAGTTGTTAATAAGAAAGGATATAAGCTTTTCCCGGAATAATTCATAATATATAGCAAGAGTAAACTCTGTTCTGAATTTTATAATTGTGATAATTTTGTAATTTTAATGTTAGGAAACTTCTGAACAAACTGTAGATTTTTTTTAGATAATCATTTGCCCTATTAGTTGGTAATATAAAGTGCAATTATTAAATAACAACCAATGAGATGATTTATTGTAATAAAGGACAGATTTGTATCTACATAAATCAAGCTATACAAGTGAGCTGTTCGACATTTTATAATTTGTAATAATAATTTTGTAATTTCAATTGAATTTCATAAACAGTTTATTCACGTTGTACAGTATGAATTATTCATGGAAAAGCCTGTTTTCTTTATTATAAAAACTATTGGTTGCATAAAAAAATTGCTAATTGTAGGTTTGAAAAGATCTATGTTTTTGGAATGGCCGATGACAATAATTGTAGCTTGTTAGTTTTCTTTTTTTTGTTTGCAAATTGAAAAGAAAGCGCTGAAATCAATAATTTTTGTCATTTGCTTATATTTTCAACAATTTCGATGCAATATAGTTAATGCAGCTTTTGACTCATCAAAAAAAATATTTTTTGTAAAATCTCAAAATACATAATAATTGACGCTTATTATTTACTCTTATATCATTTAACAAGTTATATGTATACATGTTTTTGTTATCATTTGATGAGACTTTCCTTGACATTACTTAGCTCAATGTTATTGCTTGATAATTAATTTTTATTATTGTACTTACCAGATAAAATAAAAGTCTTGTTAAAATGTATATTTCGAAAGAGCTTCAGTGACTGGCTAAAATATATTTTGCCACAGTGTTCAAATATGATGATAAAAAAAAATCTAAAAATATACTATTTCAACGCTGACTAACGGACATATTTTTTAAAATACTGAAAGAATTATAAGAGGAATAAAAAAAAAAAATAATAATCCATTTTCCTGTAGCAATACTGGTAATAAGTACTTTTTCATTCTCTGGATGGCTTCAAGCAGAGTGAGTTGTCCTTGGATCGTAAATAACAAAAATTTCATGCAAATAACTATATCTCCTTATTCTTACGTTATACTTGTCAACTAACATGTATGCCGCGGGCGCTTGTAGCAACAAAGCGTAACTTCAAAATTTCAAAATCCACCGGTCGTCCATCAGTCGACGCATCGACGGTCCTCAAACGAATATTCAAATACTTTTAGCATTTTGATTAATGTAACTAGAAAATATAGAATGATATATACAGGTGTAAATTGACGAGAAGATTCTTTATTCGAACAAGAGCTGCTTCTCACGATGAAAATATTTATCAGCTGAGTTTTATTTATATTTTCATTGTTCTCAAGTTTTGATGAAAATAAAATATTTACATACATTTCGATAAAATCCGAGATTTTTAAACAGTTGCTCGAATCGTCGAATTTTTCATGGCCCTGAAAAGGGCCGATTTTTTTTTTTTTAAGGCGGCGTTTAAAATAACAAATTAACAATCGACGTTTAAATGACGCATTTAAAATGTGTATACCATGGAGAACGTTTTTTCCCGGAGGCGTTCGGCGCAGTGTAGACTGACGTCAACGACGTTGTTCAATCGGCAGTCTTTAGCGTCTTGCACCGATAAATTATACTTCAATCCGGGAACGAGCATCAAACCACCTCGACGCGGAAGATAATGGGCGGTGATGGACAATTTGGCGGTGGTGAGGCAGATATTATTGTTGTTCTGCGAGACGTCGCGATGCCGTCTAATTGCGCCTCTTCCCTTCCCTTTTCCTATTCCAGCTTGTTGGACCATATTGATAATACTGACAACAGCGTTAATGAAGAAATGTGAAAATCACTGACGCGTCCTTTCTTTTTATACCGTCCGGCACGCTTTCTTCCTACCCCATTTGCTTTTAACCAATCGTGTATTTCGACTGAAGCGATCGTTCATTACCCAAGGTTTCCTTTGCGCTTATTATTATTATTATTTTGTGCTAAGCGCTGCGACGACTCTAATAATAAGTTTAAATTCTATAACTATAGAAGTAAACGGCATTTTTAGCTATATTAATACGAATTAAAGGATTTCAAATAATTTTATTTTATTTTTAAACAGATTTAAAGCATAATAAATACATACGGTTATTAAGCTTTCGTTAAAAATTAAATGAGACGGAAATATTTAAGAACTATGATGTTATTTTCAATTAATTCCCTTACTTCGTTTTCGTGGGAAAAACTACTAATTAACATAATTAACCATTTTTTTTTTAAATTTTAAGAATATTAAATTATAAAAAAAATTCTATAAATTAATAATAAAAAATTTAATTCACATGAATGATTGAGAACCGTAATTGGGTACGTTGTAAATGTACTGATATTATTATTTTATCAAAAACGCGCTCAATTCGCGTGTTTTGATTTTGGTTGCACTATGTATAAAGGACTAATATAAATTAATATATGTCGATTCTTAATTAAGGTTCATTAAAAAATATTAAAGGGCTCCCAAAATGGGTATGTTCACGGCGACGTTCCCGGACGCCTCCTCGCTGCTCAGCTGCGCGACCCTCCTGGCCTCGCTCTTCGTCGGCTTCTACCTCTACGCCAAGTACAAGCAGACCTACTGGTCGCGCCGGGGCGTCTACTCTCCGCCGGCTAACTGGCTGCTGGGTCACTTCAAGGACGCGCTGCTGTTGCGCGCCTCGCCGTCGGACGTTTTCGGCCGGCTCCACAAGCAGTTCGAGGGCCAGGAGGACAAGCCGGTCGTCGGGATTTACATGCTGCAGAAGCCCTTTCTCCTGGTGCGCAGCGCCGAGGTGCTCAAGCACATGCTCATCAAGGACTTCCACGTTTTCAGCGATCGACACTTCGCCTCGAATCGGACCGGCGACGTCGTCGGCAGCTCGGGCCTGTTCTCCATCGATAATCCCAGGTGGAAGTACCTCAGGGTCAAGCTGTCGCCGGCGTTCACCACCGGCAAGCAAAAGAAGCTCTTCTCTCTGATGCTCGAGAACGCGGAGAATATGAGGAATTATCTCAGCGCGAAAATGCCCGCGGAGGGGAGGGAGACTTTTGAAGTGAGGCAGGTTTCCACGAAGTACACCACCGACGTCATTTCCTCGCTGACTTTTGGAATCAAGACGGACTCCTTCGCTGAACCTGAGCCTGAATTTTTCGTGCGCTGTGGGTATTAATTGAAAAAAATTTACTCGTTTTACAGTATAATTGCATTAAGAAATAGATCGTATTTTCTTCATATACATATAATCTACCTGCCATTATCTTATCCGTTCGTCATAATGCAGATATCCTTTTGTGTATCGATGCAGCTATTTTTAATTAAAAAATATTAATCGCAATAATATATTTGATTGCATCTTTGGTATTGGTTATATATTTTTTTTTTATCAATAAAAAAAACCGCTGTTAATTCATATACCAACCAAGTAAAAACAAATCGAATAATTTGAAAAGAAAAAACTTGATGAAAAATGTTTATTTACATAATTTTTGCAATTTTCTAATAGAAAACCACGAGACCCAAAATTTATTACAAAAAATATTCATTTACAAACACGGCATGAAAAAATTATTAACGACTTTTTCAACAGCCCGTGCAATAACAGCGCAGACCATCGGGCGCACCTTCACAATGTTCTTAAATTTCTTCTTCCCCCGGCTGAACGACTACTTTAACGGCAGTATGCTGGCCGAAAACGAGGATTACTTCCGCAAGATATTCTGGGAATCTATGAACGAGCGCGAGAAGTCAGGTATCAAGAGAGGCGACTTTATGGATCTCCTGCTCGAGCTTAAAAACGAGAAGCAAAGCCCAGAATTTAGTGAGTATAACCCGCAATCACTTTGAACGTGAATTTTTCGCTGGTTCTTTTTGTTTTACACGCCTTCTTCTATAGAATTCGAGGGTGACCAACTGCTCGCTCAGACGGCCATATTCTTCGTGGCTGGACTCGAGACCAGTGCTGTGACGATGAGCTTCACTCTGATGTTGCTGTCGAAGCATCCGGAGCTTCAGAAGAAAGTACGCGACGAGATTCGCGAGAAAATCGGCAAAGGACCGCTCACTTACGAGTCCATATCCGAAATGACTTACCTGCAGCAGGTGGTTAATGAGACCCTGAGATTGTATCCACCGGCTCCGATTCTCGATCGCGTGGCAAACCAGGATTACAAAGTGAGGGAACGCTTAAATTTTTATTTCGTATTTTATTTCTTTTAATAAAATGCAGAGCTAATCTTGTTCATAGTTTATGTAATATAAAATTTCAAAATTCATAATCAATTATCTAATTTGTAATAATTGTGGGATAGTGAGTTGCGAAGCATGTTCGATGTTGCATAATTTCTGATTGTTGGTTATCATAATATTGACAATTAATGAAAACTTTTATAAACAATTTTTCATTTTTTTAACATTTTAATTTTAATTTTTGAATACTTGGAAAGAAAGTGATTTACTTGAATGAGTTTTATTAGTTTTATACTTTAAATAGTATTAATATTTATTCTATTAATCCCGAACATTTAATTTGATAGATTCCTGGAACAGATATTACAATCGAAAAAGGAACTGTAATTTATGCGGCTTTGAAAGGATTACATGAAGATCCTAATTACTTTACGGACCCATTGGTATACGATCCTGATAGATTTAGCGAAACTAGAAAGCAAGACATTAAGTCTTGTACTTACATGCCTTTCGGAGAAGGGCCCAGAATATGCATTGGTAAGTCTATAAGTTACTGAAAAAAAAAATTACTGAAAATTATTTTCTTGCATTCAGTTAATTCTCATATATAAACGTTCTTTTTCTGCTTTTAGGTATGCGTACTGGTTCGTTACAGACTATGGTTGGTCTAATTACGATTTTAAGAGAGTACAAAATTTCACCAAATTCAAACTTTAAGAATGAAGTAAGCAAACGAGCAATTTTCACGGCTCCATCCAATGGAGTCCATGTATATTTCGAAAGAGCTCCAGTGACTGGTTAAAATATATTTTTATCACAATGTTAGAATAAGATAAAGAATCTAAAAATTATATTTTTAAGCATAGTCACGATAATGTAAGAGTAAATATTTTTAAACGCTGTCTAGCAAACATATTTTTTTTAAATACTCGAAGAATAAGAGGGATAAGTAAGTGTTACGTATTTTGCATAAGAAATACATCTTTTTTCTATTTAAAATGTTCATCAATTTAAAAAAAATACTTAAAGATAATAAATTAATCTTATTTTTACAATAGCCATTACTATTTGGTTTAATTACTTATTTATTCGGGGTAATTATAAAAAATACTCAAAAATTCATATAAAATTTACAAATATATTTTATCACATGTGAACAAAAAATGTTATCATTCGTTACAAATATGCGCACTGGTATAACAAAGATTACGATTGGATTAGTCACAATTTCAAGTTAATGTAAATTTGTCTTTATCAAAGTTATAAAATCAAAATTTACTAACGAGTTCTTTTAACGAAATTACAGATTAAAAAAGCTACGAAAATTATCAAAATACATTCTGTACTAACATTTTAATAAAGGCACTTATATAAATTATATCGCACATGCAGTAAGACAACAATAATTTCACCGACGTTGAGAAAAACTTGTACTTACACAATATACAAAATACGACGTCTATTTTTTACATCGTCAAGGCACGCAACACATTATTTTTCCTTTTTATTTCGGTAAAAGGGTCAAGTATTTTTGAAACTCGGGTAATACGCAGTCTCTTGGATGGAGAGGACTTTCTGCCATTAAATGATCATTTAAATATTGCGGTGGAAAACACATTATTCCTTTGCTAGCCATCATTGCCCAGTCAACTTGTTGATCAATTTGTTTTAATTGGATAAAACAATGAGTGATTTTTCTTCCTTTTGGACTACTGTCATAAGGTGGCCTAAAAGTTCATTTTTTTTTTTAATTTTTAATTTAATGGTATCTTTTATATACCTAGAAAAAATACTAACTTTGCTTCAACCACTATTCCACCTCCGGCTTGAATAAACCTTTGAAACTGCTCCCTTTTCTCTTTTGGAGTTAATAGTAAAGCAACAATATGACGAAAGGCACCACCAGGATCCTTTAACAATTTTAATCGCCATCTATGTGCAGCATTCATTATTATTTTTTCGTTTTCACTACTAGGATCAGGAATTACTCCTTTACTTTTAGGATTTCCCAATTCATATTCTTCTTCCTAAAAAATGTCATTATAGTAATATAATTTCTTGAAAAATATTATACTATTCTTCCCATAAAATTACTAAATTTAAATACGTACATTTAGAAATTTCTGTTCTCTTTTACATGCGTCAATATAAATAAAATGTAAAACCCATTTTCCTGCAGCAATACTGCCAAGTACTTTTTCGTTTCTGGATGGCTTCAAGCAAAGTAAGTGAGTTGCACTTGGATCATAAGTGGCTTCTGTTGAAACTTCGCCCCCAAGTTCTAATATTATTTTTTCTGCTACTGCTTTATCCTATTTCAAAAAATCGAAAATGATTAATAATTATTAAATTATCTGAAAATTGAATAAAATCCTTACTTTTATTCCTGAAAACATAAATTTCGGTTTCGAAATTTTTTCTTTTGCGGGTTCAAACACTTCTTCAATGTCATATTCATTTTCCAAATCTATTTTACACGCTAAAGATTCATCTGCAAAAGACTAAAATTGTTATCAGTATTAAATACATGTAGAGCAAAATTGAAATAATGAACCAAGAAAATTATTTACTCTTTTTTGTGGAGGAACCCTTCTAACTGGATCTTCCCAACCAACAGAATCAGGCTGAGATTCTTTTATCAAACCTGAAATAAAAATTTTGTAAAATATTAATTACTATATTTATCTATATGCTAAGAATGAATGTTTTGTTAATAATTTACATCTTGCAGCAGGATGGTTTGGTTCTAAATGATAACTTTTTGCAAGCTCTGCGCTGAAAGAAGATCTACTTTCTGGAGTATTAGAGGCTTTTTGAAGCAAATCTTCCAATTGGGCTATTTGCCTTAAAGTAAATGTAAAATTATAATTTTATCACAGGTCCTCTAAAAAATGATTTGAATGCTAGAAATGAGGCTATTTTGTTATTACAGATAAATGCTAAATCTAAATCTAGTCTAAAATTAAGAATTGTCAAATCAAGACTTCAAGATGTCCTCATAAATTTTTCCTTTCTTTTTAGATGTAACTCAGAGGAACCAACAAATTTTATTAAATTTTAATACTGTAGATTTATACATTACATTATAATATTTATAATATGGTTCTGATAAAGTTTTATATTAGAATTAAATGTTGAACTTGTTTGAGAATTTGTAAAATATAATTTAGTGATAATTTTACATTCTCATATTAATTTTTTTATCTTGTTTATATTTATATTCTTTTTTAAAATAGATAATTATTCTTTATGATATTTAAAAAATTAAGTATTATAAGTATATGAAAATGTAAAGTATTTGTATTTGTATGTAATTTATGTTTCAAAATCCTATGAATTGCTGGATTATGAGAGCGCATCGAAATTTAGCATTTTACTTAATTTAGTATTTTACAAAATACGTAATTTCATTTCTAGCGTAGAACTCTATTAATTATTAAAAAATATTAGATGTACTTACAAATTTATTGCAGGATTTTTGGGAGTTTTGACTGGACTATTTTCATTAGAAAATGACAATTTTCTATTTGTTGAAATGTGACTAGTTGAAGGTTCGTTACTGTCCCTATTTGCGGTATTTGTGACATCTTTATTTTCATTTTCAGCGTCTTTTTTTTCATCCTACGTATATTACAATTATTAAGTTAGCTTTAACTTATATAAAACAGATTATAAAAAAGTTATCTCTGCTGGAGATCTTACTAGGGTCCTTAGTTAGATCTCCAGCAGAGATAACTGCGTCTTGGGTTACGAATTTTTACAATTGTTGGTATCTTTTTATTCTCTTACTAATGGAATAGTTGAACAAATACCGCAATGCAGAACAAACACCAAACTTCTACCATTTTTTTACGAAAACGTACCTCCTGAGATTGCAGTCGCCCTGTAACGAAATCCCACGCCATCTTTTTGACATCTGAGAAAGGCTGCAAAAAATTGGACTTATTAAAAATTAAAGTTAAAAAACAATCATTTAAAATTGTATTTGAAACTTACTGTACTACGTTTCCTTTTTGGTGGAGGTTCCTCAACGGGAATATCTGGAAAATGATTTATCCAATTTAACCACGCTTTTCTCGTTCGCGGTGAAGGATTTTCTTTAAATATTTGTCCGTAAGGTGTTTCTGGAGTTGAGATATGAAAAGGTGATTGTGGTGTTTTATCCTTAATTAGATTAAGCCTTTTGTTAATTACAGGTGTTTCGCTTGTTCCTGCCATAAATTGATCAACATTCTAAAATATTGTATTCACCGTTAGTTTATTCTTAAGTTCATTAATTTAATGTTAATAATTGTTTAATAAAATTGATAGCGGTACCATAAAACTAATTCTTTTTGGAGTAGGTTCAGCTGGTGGCTTCATAGTTACATTATCTGATTCTTCATTCATCATTGTCGAATTAGGTTTTTCTGGTGCTATTTAAAAATATATATTAAGAAAATTAAACTTTTATATTGTGACTATAAAACATATTAGTTACAGTGAGAAAATATTCGTATAAAAATTCGCTCTATGTAGTATAATGTTGAAAAAACGTGCGTTACCCATTGTTTCGCCTACTAGATAAAAAGTTTCATCAACAAGTTTCATTTCAGAAGCACATTGCAGTAACCATTCAGCAGTTACCGCTGGTAGTTTCCACTTCACTGCAGCATTGTATTTATCTCCTTGAGGTTTTGGACAAATTAAATGAGTACTACTGTACGTATTTTTTTCAAGATTTGTTTTGCGAGCAAATGTATCTTGATACCTAATATATAAAATATAATTAATAAATATTATAATTACAATTATTAAAAAGTTAAAATTAATTTAATACCTTGCTCCAAGAGCCACTGATAAGGTAGATAAATATGTTCTTTCGACTCCACTGTAAGTACTCATACCAATAACACAGTTTTTTAGTGGTTTTATATTTTTTGGAATCGTTATAGGTCGATGATAATACGCGACATCAACTAACTTTTCGGTGTCTATACAATCTTCCTATAAAACGATTTCATTGTAAAAAAACCTTTACTTTAATAAATTCTTTAAAATGCTTACAATGAATAAGTCTGTTACGACTTCTCCAACAGTATGTTTCAGCTCAGCACCAAGTTTAGGTATTACTCCATAATCAGGAATACCTGAATAACTTTTTTTAACTATTTTTCCTCCTAATCCATGAATTTGTGCTGCAATTTGTGGATATTCATCTTCATCAAATCCAATGACAATAAAAACTAGCCCTTTAAAAAAGTGGATGATGTAAAATTTATTTGGTACTATTAATTAGCAAAAAATTTTTTAAAAATGTACCCTGTAAAATTTTTTGAGTAATATAAGATTCTTGGCTGATTGGTACAGCACTATCATCTTGTAAATCAGAAAACGCTGTAATCGTAGTTTCTTTTTTAGTTGTATTAATACACCTTTCTGTAATGTTTTGAATTTTAGTTGTGTTTAAATCACTTTCAAGGTTTTCAGTACTGGGAAGTTTTAATATGTCCCTCAATGAGTTGTCTGGTTCTAAAGAGGAAATTATGAAAATTTACTAAAAATTTGACGACCATTTGATATTTAACAATTAAATTACGGTATTATTTTTTTACCTGAAATTGTATTTTGAAGATATTGTTGAACAATTTCAGAATGCTCATCTGGTGGAGGTTTTTTTCCAGTCCTACTTTCATCAAACAATGGAGCAGGCGGTATTTTTGGCCGTTGCAGTAATTGCAAATTCTTTAAAATTTTTATTTAGAAAATTTATAAATGATAATGTTTGTAGTATAAAATATACTAAAATAAATTAACAATTAACATTACTTTTTTACTCAATGGTGACGGTGGTTCAGTTGTAACTTGCTGTAAACTTTTTTTTCCATCAAAAAGAAAATTATCCTCTGGTGCAGGTGCTTGAATTTTCATACATTCTTCCAACCATTCAACTTTTAAAATATAAGGACTGTAATTCATATTTATAATTAATAAAACAAATTTATATCTAAATTTTTTGTTTATACATACTAAATTAGAATTTTAAATACGCACTATAACCCTTTAGATTTTATAATTCGTAAATCGTGGGTTGCTTTTATTTGATCTCCAATAATGACATGAGTTAGAGCATCCGATATTTCGTCAAGTCTCGTTGCACTACCAACATTTAATATCTTGTTTAATTTATCTCTATAATTTGAAGAAAATCCGGCTAAGTATATCTGCAAAAAATTTGTAAATGGTATAAAGAAATTATTTCATTAGATTTTAAAATTTAAATTATTAAGCTAAAATTAAAATATTTTAGTCATGATTATCATTTGTTTGAAAGTAAATTAAACTTACATTACACCCATCTAAAAAAGGGCCAGCCTTTTTTGCATCTGCAAGATTTAATCTTTCCAAAACTGAAATGTAAGAAAGTTTTGAAGCTGTAGAAATTTCTGCAGATGTAGTAGAGCTCATAACAGTTGAACTCATTGTTGTCGTTGAAGCCAAAGTTTCATCAATGCACATATTTGGATGTTCACCAGGTATAACACTTATCGTAGAAAAATTAAGTGGTTCTGGAGCTGAAAGATTTTTCAAGACTTTTTTTTATTTTATTAAACATTAAACAGACTAATAATAAATATTATTAAAAGTTATTTAAAATTCTAAAAGTATATTTATTCAATAAAAAGACTACTTAAAATTTTAATACCTGTTTTCTCTGGTGTAGAACACGCCTGCGTTGATTTAATAATATAATTATTAAATGGTAAAGCGTATCCAGCTTTAATGCTTTCATGGACCCATCTCATGTTTAAACAGGAAATATTATTTTGCATTGCAAATTTCAATTTATCACTTAAACTACTTGTTGGTAATGTAATAACAACTTTAACTATAGATCCATCTAGCACACCTTCAAATTTCTAAAAAAAAAAAAAAAAAAAAAATGTAAAATATTACATTTGATTAGCACCTATAACTAATTTTATAACAAATTATACTAACTCCTCCATTACTGTTTATTAGATCTTTAATTTCTGCTTTTTGATGCTTATTCAACTTTGTACAGGTAACAACTAAATTTAGAAATACAGGACATTTGTACTTATCAAATACTGAATCAGTTGCTAAAATGGAATCCTTTAAATTTGTGTCCCAAACAGATTTGACCCAATCTCTTGTTACAA
>JAWWML010018516.1:0-20056 GCA_035047165.1 Ormyrus rosae
GTCCGCAGACCGACTGCGACGAAGATTCCTCTATTTTTAAAAAGGAAATTCGGCGGTCGCAAAAAGGATCGGGAACAATGATAGTTTTGTGTTTCGGGTCCTTCTTTTATTTATTAATTTCCTGAAGAATACGGATATGCATCGGGTTCTTCCTTGAGATGCTCTAGACATATGTAATGATAGCTTACTCTCGCGAGCAAACTAGCGAACGACTAGTTCCGAGCGCCACCGTCAGGCGGCTATCCGTTGCACGCCGCGCCCGCATTCAGACTAACCGACCGAATGCTTAAATAGAGCGAACCGCCCGAGGCTCAGCACCTGCGCCTTCGGCGGGGCTTACCAGGTGTTTTTACTAAAAGTTTTTTTTGTTTTTGTTTTTACTAAAGTCAATAAATTCAGTTCAAATACTTTTACTTTTATTTAATTTACAAATGTTACACTACGGACACACTGGGTGTAAAATTCACTTTAGCGCACTATTTTTTAAGTATGATTTTTTACGCATTAAAAACATTGCAATAAAGCAAACAGTGTATCGAAATAGTACTTTTCGACACTGGTGTGGAAGCTCGCTTCGCTCGGGAGAAAAATGTCTCACGAGGTAAATAATCAACTTAAACACTAGTATCGAACATTATTTTATACCACGAGCGCCGAAAAATCATGTTAAAGTCGTGATTTTGAGGTTAGAATGGTATAAAATTTCTTATACAACTCGTGCGTACGGTTCAGGTATTTGATGCATAATATGCTATTGAAAGCTTTTAGGAAGGTGGAGGTGCCAAGTAAAGACTGTATTCGAAGCAGCTGTATTATATTTAAAATTTGAATATTTATTAAACTTAGTTTTTAAAACATATACATCAGTTTTCGTAATGAAATTTTCATTACTCCACGGTTTATTTAATTTTACTTAACTACATCTAATTCGCAAATTATTTCTTAAATTTATTTTATTCAAAATATATATTATCCGCGATCCCTGACAGTTTGAAATACTCCCCGGGGAAGGTGGCTTCCTGGGCCGAGTTCTTCCTCTTGCGAGGTTACCGGCCCGGAAGTATGGAAACGCCGCACTTACCTCGAAATCGAGTGTTCAGCGCGACTTGGATCAGACCAGCACCAGCTATCCGTCCTAGGCAAAGGATGTCGGGGAAATGGGTGCCGAGAGCCTCTTTTGGGCCCCTTTTATAGGCGAATTTCCCTTTGTTTTCGGATTTTAATCCGATTAACAACAAAGGGAAATTTGTTTTTCTTTGTAATTTAACCGGGTTAAAAAATTTTAAGGAAGGCGTGAATGCTTCCACCGCGTGCACCGTGATGCGCGCTGTCGTTTGAGATGCCGCGCGTCGCGGTTGCATTTTCCTATCCGAAGTTATCCGAATTTATCGTTTTTATTTTAACATTATTTCTCGCGCGATATGCAAATCATGTAAACATGACGCGCGAGGCTCTCAGCTGAACGCTCTCGAATTCGAGAGCGTTGCACTATTTCAGGTTTCTCTTCAAAAGCATCCACCGTGCTGGTTATTGTTAGATTGCAGGTAAATGTTTGTTTTGATTTTAACATGTATTGCAAAAATGTATTATTAATAACAAGACATTTTTCGTGCAATCTTTTAGTAGTATTCCTGCACCCCATTACCTGCAAATATTAAAGTTTAGTTAATTTTTAAATTTTTATTTAAATTTTAAAATAAAAGTAGTAAAAAAATTTACATACCTCTCCTTTAAAGCTTGTTGAGTTTTGTGTACTACATATTTCTAAATTATAATGAAACTGTTGAGCTACTAGTCGATTATTAACAAGGATTACGTAACCATATAATCTCCTTTATCATTAGTGTACAATTTTATAAAGAACAGTCCCATTTTAGAAATATTAATAGCTTTACTAAGTGCTAGTTTGGTGTTATATACCAATTACCATGACGTATAACAGCGAGAACGTGAATTTGGTGTTTTCTGGAAATTTTTGATATGATTCGTTAAGTGTGATTGGTTAGGAAGACCTAAGGTTGGCACGTTTGGGACTCTTTCAAATATAACAACAGTTCAAGATATAATAAACGTGGAAAATAATTTATTAACACAGAAATACAGTAATAGAGTCTTTTTAAGATTAATATAATTGCGCGAATGAGCGGTTCGGACGTAACGCGGAATAGAGCGTATTGTGGCGCCGCGGTTCACCGAGCCACAATCTCGCGAACGCACCGGTCTTCTTCGCGTCACAGCGAGTAGTGTCTCACCTCTCTCGAGTCTCTTCCGCTGAAGAGATTTCTCCCTACCATATCACGAGTAAGGGGGGGGGGAGAGGAAAGTGAGGTTCAAATTAAGAGAACCGTTGACAGATTAAATAAAAAAAGTAACTTGTATAATTAGTTTTAAATAATTCTTAAATAACTTAAAACTACCGTGATCACAAATTCATCACCATGACTAGATCTTATATGACTTATCATGCAGTCAAATACAAGTTCTTGAGGACAATTGCCAATTCTACAAGGATATCTTCCTTTATCTACTGCAGATCCAGATGAAATATATTTTGGATCTAATTGTGACGCATTAGTTATATCATTTGGAGGATAAGAATCAGTTTGTGTTGCAACACTTATAACATTTTTTAATACTTTCTTGTTCACATCATTCGTTGGGTCAATTAGTGAAATCTATAATGAAATTGATTTAAATCTATTAAATTTTGTATTTACGTATAATATTTAATTCTAAAATTTTTTAGAATTATTTATTATTATTTTATTTTTATATGCTCATTTTAGAATTTAATAAAAAGCTAACAAAATTTAAATATAAATTTTGTTATTGGAATATTTAAAGTCCTAAAAAACAGAATTTTTGAAACTCCACGTACCAAACTTAATTTTGCGCAAACTTGAATAAAAAAGCATGCGCTAAATTAAGTCATAAAAATATTAGCCAAAGGAAAGTAATTCTTTTTATTTTATTTGAACTATTCATAACTAATATTAGTCAGATAAAAGTAATTTTTTGTATTTTATTTAAACTATATTTCTAAAACTAATGTAAAAAGTCATAATAAAATAATAATAAAAATATGACAGTACTATGTTATATATATAATTGTGATACCATATATAACTTAAAATCGTTATAAAACAAAAACAATTGCAGCTGCGTGGCAAACTTCAGGGTCCTGAAACTTCGGGCTGGAGAAGAAGAATATAACGTGATTTTGAGCATTTTCGAATTACGCTCTCGTGAATTACGATTTGAATAGCTTTTTTACCGATATTTTTTTTTGAAATCATAGTTTAGCTGTAAATATGCTGGTATGCCAAAAATAGTTTAGGAACAATGTTGCTAAGCATTATTTTTTTAGATAATGAAAAATGCGAACATGAAACGAGAAGTAAATAGTGGTACGGGTGCCGCGTCGTCTGCTTCTCAAATTCGCCTCCACGGCACTACCGTGTACGTTTAGATATTGTTACTTTTTATTACCATATTTAAGATTTAACAATTAATTTCCGTAAAAATAATTCAATACTCCTTAGAAAATTAACTTTGCAGGTACTTGCGGGCCCGCCTTAAAAAAAATATAATCTATTTTTTTTTATTGATTAATGCATCTGCAAGTGATTAAGTTAACATCGTTATACTAATATTTAATAATAATATTGTTCATGCGTTAAAAATCAATTAATTGATCCATAAAAATATTTTCTTTATTATTTCATAATTTTCATTTACAACTACCCACGTAAGTTAACACCGAATATGCATGTATAGCTAAAAAGTTCTTACGTAATTAATTTCAATTTATGCAAATGTATGGAAATATTTATGGAAAAACAATTAGCAGAAACACACACAGACGCAGAAATTTTTCTAAACTGGAGCACTATTTTTTCTTGCAATTAAAACCCACTTTACCGGCGCTAATGATAAATTGCTCCGAGTCGAGAATTTAATTAAGCAAACAGTGCGTTCCCCGAGTTTACGACTTATTAATGCACGGCTCTCTGGTTTTCTTAGCCTCCGATGTTTATGCAGAGGCGAGACCTTTCACGGGCAACTACTTTCAAATCAATAAAATTCAAACGGCAACTCTCCGCGGCGGCTGATTTATATCGCCTGAACCTTGGCTGCCGACGTATAGGAATGAAATTGCGTTAAACGCCGAGCGATTAGCAAACTCTGGGTGTCAAATAGAAACATTGTTGCGGTCATTTGCTGCGAGACAGTCGTATAAATTATGATAAACGTTCATTAACCTTTTTACGAGTCTTTTACCATAAACGGCACGAATAAATCTAGTTTCAATGGTATAAGTATTTATATGTGTGTCGGAAAGTTTAATTGTCAATTGCGCACTTTTCTTGAATAATGCATACTTGGGCAAGGCGATTCGTTACATTTATTGGGTTTTTACTGCTATATTAATAAATCAATAATATTTTTTAATATCAGCCGCGTGATTTTTCATTGTTTATTTCATTTTTAATACTTGTAGTAAATTATAAGGCGGTAGTATCACTGACAATGTCTTTTTTAATAGCTGTCAGACATTTATGAATAAACAATAACAGTTCTCGCAAATTGGAGAGGTGGAAGACAAATAATTTATTTAAACGAATACATTAAAGTGCCACCTACATTTTGTCTATATGTTATTTGAATCTTCTCCTCTCTGTAAGATTAGAAAAAGTTGTACAGACATTGATTTTTCCAAATTTTTTCAATGATTTGTAGTTGCAGATATGCACTTTTTATATGGTTACATATGATTTTATACGAACTTATTTTCTACCAGATACTTATTTTTTTTATACGTGCGAATATAAAACGATTTTTTTATTTACAATTTATGCAACTGAAAATTTCTAAAAACATTACTTTGCGATGCATAAATTTAAGTTAATTGCCGCTCAAAAGCCAATCGACTCATCCGTAAACTGTTGCATCTTTGCAGCATCTCGATTCGACGAGCGAAGAGCTTGGCATTGCCAATATACGAAGCTGACCTCGGCAGCTAATCCAGTTGACCGGATCCGGGCTGTCGCGTGCCGTGGAGATAAGGGCTCCTGCACCTGCGGACGCGCGCGTCGTTACGGTAAATCCGAGCGCCAGATGCCGGACTCCATCGTTCCCCGATGCTCCACATCGATTGCGCAAGGAGGATGTCTTGCGTGCGTCTGTCGCGCACGCGGAAATTGTAAGGCGACACGCGCGAATTATTTATGAGAGGGAAAGGTACAGGTACTCGAGCGAGCTTTGTGGTTAGGAGGGAATATACGGATGTCGAGGGGAGATGCGCTTATATACATTACACGCGGGGAGAAAGGCGAGGCGTCGCCACCCGTACGGTCTTTGTTTCAGTTTTTTTATGTAAAGTAACTTTTTATTAATGTACTCTTGAAAATAAGAATAAGGTTTTTAACTTAATCAGTTACTTTTCATTTATCGAAAATTAAGGAGATTTTATTTGGAATTATATTTTTGATGGACTGAACATTATTGCAGAGAAGAACTATATTTCTTCATTAACTAATTGTTTTAGTGTTTGTTTAATTTTAATATATAATAAAATTAAATGCTTGATTTAAAATAATCGGTATGCAGATATTTGAAAAGGGTTCACACGTTTTTGCTCCACTTACGCTGTATTTCTAGAGTCGATTGTGGACAGATGTTGGTTGAAGTACTCGCGACCTTTTGTAATAATTTTAGAACAAAGCCATATCGCAGTCCTCTTAACTCAAGTATTTCAATGCAACCAGTTTAAAAAAAAATCAGTTTCTAAACAAGATAAAATGAACTAATAAAAACGGTAAAAGCAGTATAAAATAAGAGCTAGCAAATGTAAAATTAATTTTTTCATCAAAATTTATATGTATTTTTCAATATGGTTTTCTTTACTCAACAAAGTAACTTTGATTTTTAGGATTATAAAATAAATTATAAATTATGATTAGATATAGATAGATTATAAAAAAAATGAATCTTTTTGTTAAAATATTAAATTCATGCAGTTTTGGACAATCAAAATAATCAGTTATGGAGAGAGTTGACGTATTTCTGCATAATCCGATAGAACGAATCGTTGACACGGTAATCGACTGCAGCCTTCGCAATTAATTGAAAGTCATTTATGTTGACGTGAACAAGGTTTGAATCGCAATTTGAGGTGCTTCTCATCAATCTAATGCGTTCTTAATATAATAAAGAGGTTATAATTTAAACTCTAACTTTTAATTTCAATGTCATTCCGAATAAATTTCAAATTTATTTGAATACAATAAATCTTTCATTGCTTTTATATGCACCGAATTTTGGGCAAAATTATAAATAAATTAATACTACCCGCGTAAACTGCCCTCACGAAACACACCGCTTTAAAACACTAATCAAAATTAAAAGAACCAATTCCAAGTTCACCTTCCCCGTCGGCTTGCTTCCAAAGTCCAAAAGTCCCACCATCTCAGCCTATAAAAAAAATACCGTCC
Source organism: Ormyrus rosae (assembly GCA_035047165.1). Classification (NCBI taxonomy): domain Eukaryota; kingdom Metazoa; phylum Arthropoda; class Insecta; order Hymenoptera; family Ormyridae; genus Ormyrus; species Ormyrus rosae. The sequence continues at coordinate 6,495 of JAWWML010018516.1, forward strand.
GCCAAAAGAAGCCCGCGTCGCAAAAAGGAAAAGAGAAAGGAGCGCGCTTCGTTAAATCGAGGCTTCGTTCGCCGCAGCCCTCGGCAGATATGATTTAAAGCCCGCCTTAAACGTCTCGCATTAGCGAGGAGGAGGGCGTCCGCGCTCTGAGGTCGGCCGCGGTCGCGAAAAGGGGGTCGCACCTGCGCGCCCCGCGCCCGAGTCCTTCGCTCCCTCAACGGCCGCGGCCGAAGTGCGCGCACAATGCGCCGGTAGGGACGACGCGCGGCGCTTTCTTTTCCGATTCTCTGGCAGGCCTGGTTCCGCAACGGCGAGCGCTTCGTACGCACAGGTTGGTGGGGAGCCGACGGCCTATTTTGCATTGGGATTCTTTTTGATGAGGATCGCGAGGACGTTCGATGGGATTTGGGAGACAACTGCCAGGTTATACTGTTTTTTTTTTTTTTTTTTTTTTTTTTTTTTTTTTTTTTTTTTTTTTTTAATAATTTTGAGATTGTTCGATGTTTGGGATATAGTAAGCAGTAGAATTAAAACGGACAGTTTTTACCGGTCAGGTATATAAAGCTGACTCTTGTTGTATTAATACTTTATATCGCCTGAAACAAGGGTAATTGCACGGCGAATCGCTGCTTCGCACCATCAACTCTGATAATGAACACCTGTCCCACACAAATTTACTCGGCGCACTTCGTCGTAGAATAGTGGCCTCATCAGTATTTGCAAATTAATGCAAGAATCATTAATATACGCATTTTACTGCAGCTTCTACTTGCATGAAAGTGTCAGAATAAATAAATAAGCTTTACCTTTACTAATATTTAATACGAAACTTTTCTTTATTTTGCATTATGTTTCTTTCCTTCGTTCTTTCACGCGTACCAAGGAAATGGTGGCACTATAAAAAAATACACGAGAAAAAAATACAAAATTATTAATATTAAAATTATATTAGAATCTAAAGTTAGGATTAAGACGCCCTAAAGCAGAATAAAGAAACGCCACCAAGACTATTTTTCATTTCGGAGCTTAAACCACTCGGACACTAACTGCAGTTCTAAGCCTAGCCAATAAAACAATTCACGAACAAGAAACATAACTGTAATCATTAACTGTATTCTCCCAGATTTACACTCCCTATTTATAGACCTCCGCAAAAGCTCCGCGCTCCGCAAAATTTCCAGCCCGCGGCGGCGGCCGGCACACTCGACAGCCCCACGGAAGCACCGCAAACATGCCTACTCTGCCGTCGCGTCTGAAAATAGTCAGCGGCCCGTTCGCGCGAGAGTCGATCTCGCCCGATATCGATCGATCGCCGCGCGCTCTTCCGCACTTTCCTTCCTCTCCTCGTTCGCGGCGGCTGAATCGAGAGCCGATTTACCTTCTGGCCGGCGGCGAAATCGTGTCAAGGCGACCTTTGTTCTACGATACGTCCGCTCGGCGTCTCGCTCCAAATAGCCGCGGCGCGGCGCGTTTTACGTGCGTGCCTGATTTGCGCGCGTATTATTGTTGCGCGCGCGGGGTTACGTTTTGTTTTCGTCCTCGTTCTTATCCCGAAGAGAAGTGTGGCGAAGAGAGGCTCTCCGCTCGTTTAACGACCTTTTATATTGCCCTTTTCGAAACCGGGCTGATCTCATTTGTTTTCTGCGCCTTCGCTTTAGAGCACGAGATCGATAACAAGCGTAGGCTGTACATTCAATTTTAGACCGACTTTTATGGCGCTAAATAAGGATAAGCCTATAAATCAATTGGCGGAATGCACCGAACGCCGTTTTCTTTATACTGTATTAAAGTTGACCTGCTGCTTGGAAAAATCAATTACGATTCAATTGCAGGTCGATATAACGACCGAAACGACTTTGAGATTGATGAAGACCTAATTAGTCTAATGTGCTTTGAGCCGTTTTTTTTTTATTGTTGTAAAGCATCGGATCACGTTATTGGTAAATAAGTCGTTAAAGCACTGAAGTTACCGAATAAATTATTCCGAGTAAATCGGTTTGCCTTGAAGTTGCTATTATTTCATAACACTTCGTACTCGATTGTACCATATGGTAAGCTTGCGAATTAAAAAATTTGTTATCGTTCGCGCACTATCAATCAAGTATAATTATTATTCCTAACGTGTGTTAAACTAATTGGTACAAAAAGTTAATTGATAAAAAACATTGTTCCAGCTAATAACGCGTGGAATCGGAATTAATTCTGACTTGCGTACTGTAATTTCTTTGTACGTAGGATGTTCTTGTAACTAATTAAACAATTAATATTTAAGACTTGGAAAGTTTAAATTACATAAATATTAGTGGTCTTTTTTCATAAATACTAGTTTGTGAATAAAACAATGAATACACCAATTTAATCGTATAAGGTAAAGAAATAAATAAAAAAAATTTGCTTTGATTGATTGATTGAATCAAGGCGTAACGTAGAAGTGTAAAAAATACACGATACTTTAGCTGAAATGTTCAAATTCAGACAGACAGTAATGTAAATTTGCACCTCTCTCCTAAAGTCTTAATAAAAAAGACCTTCTCAAATTCCGATTACCAAACGAAATTTTCATTTATCCTTAATAAAGCAGACTTCCAATTAAAACTCAATTAACTCCGACCACATATACGCGTGCAAGGAGTCATAAAAACCGGCGGCAGATCGGCACGCGCGCCGAACCCCCGTTAGGCCCCGAGGGGTTAACACCCTGCGCGCCCGATAAGCATCTCGCGCGTCCCAAATATTCTCCACCTGGCCGCGGCGACAATCCCGCCGGCCGTTTTCCAGTCCCGTCACGCGTATTACCCTCCTTCCAGCTCGGAGCAGCCGCGCGACGGCAATTAACGGACCAGCGGTCAGTAAGCCCGCACGCGTCCGAAACCCCGTCTTGCGGTCCGCCGCCACGCGCCGAGATGAAGGGGAGAGAGGCTGCGCATTGCTGCCGCTGGGAAGGTTTGAAGAGCGATCGGCGAATTCATTTTTGGCGGTGGGTAAAGAGTGACAATATTAATCGTTATCGGAGATTTTGTCGATTGCAAAATCTACTCTAAAATCGGAATGATCGCAAGCTCGTTCCGTCGCGGCAACTTCTTTCAAAATCCAATCGGCGAATTATCATCCCGGCGAGCGGCAGACGTCGACGGCTGTAATCTGGGAGGCACTTATCTCCGCTGTCGTTGACCTTGCGGCATCGATCGGCCGTATAGCCTCGGCGAACGGCCAGATAGAACCTTTTGATATCTTCATAGCGGCTCGGAAACGCCCATCCGCTATAACGATTCATCAAGTGGAGCGGGTCAGGGTCGCGAGGTTGCCTGGGCCTAGGAGAAATATATAACTCGCTCGCCCGAGGTGGGAGGTAACTTGGGAGAGCTTGTTTTTCGGCCGCCGGAGCAACATGTGGTTCGCGATGACTGCGCGCTTTCCGAAGCCGCTGCGAGTCGAGGTGTTTTTCAGGCCGATGACGAGCCGATTGCTTTCTTTGGGCGGCGCTCGGTGGGCGACCTAATTTTCGAAAGGATAATTTCCCTTTGGTTAATGGTGAATAAATGTTAATGTGATTTTGACGGGGGTTTTCTGTGCGAGACTGATGGTGTTTATTATTATTTGAAAATTACTTTATTTGTAAATTTTATTCTAGTATTACGGTTGTATAATATGGTAATTGAAATTGTTGAAACATGAGGTCCACTAAAGTATTCACATGGTCATTTAGATATTACAACAAATACACGATGTTAAAAAATTTAGTATACCCTGGGTTTTATTAAGTTCGATTAGAACTCTTTGTTAGACAGACTAAGAATAAAGAATAAACCTGTAAAAGAAATTGAATTTAAGGTTCATAAGGTCCCAGAACCTACCAAAAAATTTATGGTAAATTATTACACATTCTTCATTTGAATTTGAACCTACGAACTTGAAACTTGATTGACCAAACTATTTGCTTGGTTAATTGGCTAAAAAAACTTTATTTTATAGATAATTGATCATTCGAATGAACCTTATCTTTTCATTATTGCGTCGATTGAAATAATGAAAAAATGTATGGTCTGCAGAGAAATAATAAAACGCAACAATCAAGTTTCATCGCTTTCAAAATAGAATCTTGTGTGCACTTGGACGTTCACACGAAGTAGCGGTGGTCAACTTTATTGCAATTTTGAAAATTATAATTTATTACGATAATTTATAACGATAGCCTTCTATAATTAGTATGTAATAAAAATAAAATAGTTAAAAAATTTTATTATAAAAGCAACAGTATTAAAACAATGTTTCAAAATAAACGTGCTCGCGCGCTAACACTATATAGATATACAAATAACATAGGAGTTATCTTTCGAACAGCTATATCTTCAAAATTAGTATCGGAAGCTACTATAAAATTGGTATCATATTATTCTACATATTTCATGGAATCATAAAGCAGTTTTTCACAAAAATTCGAAGAAAACTGTGCTTTTGCTATCTATAAAAATATGCTGCCTAGAGAGGCTTACCATTAGGAACTCCGTGTTAATAAGCTCAAGTTTAGCATTGAATTTCTCAAATTTTAATATCGGAAGGTGGGTTGAAATTTTTACCACTTACAAAGCATACTTAAATTGACATATAATACAAATGTCAAGTAAATTCGAAGAAATTGAATTATCGTGTGAACTTCCTTAAGTAGAGCAGTCTGAACACAATAAAATTGTTACTTCCACAAACTTCATCAACGACTTCAAGCAATTTTATTATCTGATTAAAAAGCCATTTTATTTAAAGTTTTACATCATTTCGAAAGTAGCTCGTACGCACAATGCTCCCTCCTTAATGAAAAATCCAAGCAAACAACTTGACCTCGTAGGTGGACGCAGGGTGCAGACCCATCGCCCGCAATATTGACTCAGTACTGTGCGTGCGCGTACCGAGGCCTGAAAACAAAAAAAAAAAAAAAATAAATAAAAACGAGCAAAAATAAAAGTATACCGAGCAGCAAAAAAAAAGGGGCAGGTGGCGAACGAGCGACGGCTGTTGCTGGTCTCCGACACCTGCCTGCTCCTTCTCTCTCTCACTCTTTCGCCTTTATCAGAAGCGGCGCGTGCCGCCGTTGCGCAAACGACCTCCGCGCGATTCCCGCAAATCCGAGGGAAATTATAGGCGATGCATTAAGCACCGATCAAACCAAAGGACGTTCCGACGCGGCCGACGCTCCGGGGCTTGTAATCAGCGGAGCGCTGATTTTTTTGGGAATCGCCGGACACGGAGCGACTTTGCGAATTAAGACTATTCGGTCGGCTGGATTGAGAGCACGAATTTTCGTCGGGACGAGGGCTTCGTTTCGAATTAGCTTGGGGTTCAGATCTGTAATCAAGAGAGGCGCCATTATTATAACATTTATTCAGGGAAACCATTTTTATGTTTCGGATTTCATTATATTCTGAAGAATTTTTTTATTAAATTATTTTTCTATAACAACGAATTCGTTAGCAATATAATGTACTTGCTTTGACAAATGGGTTTTATAAACTTACAAATATTTATTGACATAAAACTTAAATGAAAGCAACAATATAAAAGTATAATATGGATACAAATGACAACGGATATTACTGGAAATTAACATACTGGATTTTTCCTGATCCATATAATTTAAAATCTGTCTCGAAAAAAATTGGCATTCCTATTTACGAGAGCTGAAGCTTAATATCGGCTTTCTCAGTTGATTTTAAAAAGCCCTTGCACTTGTCAAACTTTCGAAAAACTTGAGCAATATAACTAAAATATTTTTAACCGATTCTTGTATAATATTTGATAAATTCAATAAACGTAATAAATATGATCAGTATAACACAGTTGAAAACACGCCCAAAGGGCCCCGACCAAAATCCCAATTCTGCGCCCGCCTCCAAATTGAAAAATCCTCGCTAAATTTCGAGCGAGCATGAACGGGCGCGAACGGCAAAGAAGTCCCTGAGCACAAGCACTTGAACCGCTCCCAAAAGCTTCCTCTCTCTCTCGGCGAGAAGATAATTTCTAATTTCGCCTGCTTACCGCGCGCCAATCTCGTAAAGCCGCCGAGAGCCTCTCGTAAAGCTTCGGCCGTCCCTGGTGCCGCGTTACAATCTCGGTGGCCGTGCGTGACCCACATAGGCGCGCGCGCGCGCGCTCAAAGGAAACGCGAGTGGTCATGTGCCAAACGGCCGCCTGCACCCGCCTGCCTGCCTGCCTGCCTGTCTGCCTGTCCACCGTGACGACGACGACCCAAAAAGCCGGGGAGCTGCACAAGTGCGGCAGCAACGCACCTGGCCCACAGGACGGCGAACCTCCTGCGCGCACCTGGGGACAAGTTGGTTGCTTCTGGAAGGGGCTTTACTTTTTGCGCGATCCTATTTGCGAGCTTTGTTTGCTTTTTTTATCGTATACAGTCGAGAGGCAGCGATTTTGCAACGTCGGAGAAGAGTAAGAATCCAAAGAATTTCAGTTATATAGAAGTGAATAGAATCAACGGTTGAAATATCAAAAACTAAATTGTAGTTATAAGCAAACCTAACTTTTGTTTTTAGGAACCAAGACATTTTACTGGTACAAAATTGATATATATTTATTTAAAATATAAAAACTTTGATGCACATTGACGATTGACCAACGTAAAAATCCAAATAACCCCAAACTTTATTACAGCGATTGATGGTTACATATCGACGTTGCGCGCGAAAGGAGGGAAGAGGAGGAAGGGGGTTATACACCAAGGGGGGAACGACGCTTATCAGAGCATGAAGCAAATTGCGAATGTAAAAAAAATGACCGTGTAACGATTTTTTATTGCGCCGCGTATACACGCACTCCGGCTTTTAGAAGAACGCGCGCTTTCACGGACGCCTAACTCTGGCTATTTTCGCCGAGGTGACACTATTGTTTTCAGCTGCCGCACGACTTTGTTGGCTAAATAGGAGGGTAGTTTCAGCGTAATTTCTGGCCTTCATCAATACCTAATTCGCTCGCGGGTAATGGCTGGCCACTTATAACTGGATTGATAGACTTTTCGAGGAAATGCTCCGACAACCGTTAAATCGAGACTTAAATTTGAAACGCTAGTTGTTATAGCACGTATTGTCATTCAATTAAAAAAGAAAGTTGTATGGAATATTAAATGACTGGCTATTGTGTATAGATGAATAATGAATAATGACCTTTCACGATCGTCGCTTTTAACGAAAAAAAAAAAAAACACTCAGATTGATCAGTAAATGTTAAAAAAAGCTTGGAATGAAAGTCCCATTAACGAAAGGATCGATTAATTAAAAAGCTTTAATCGCGGTTTTAAATCTTTCCGACCTTCTCCGATAAGTAAGTAATTACCATTATCAACATAAATCTAATAAATACATATCAAAAGGTGACCTTAGAACGTTCGAACAAATGAATATGCGATACTTTCATGAACCACCTCGCCTAAGTATTATCGCTAAGTTTATAAATAGCCCTCCCGACATTACTTTCCGACGCAAATTTGCATACATGAAACGCAAGCCAGCCCGCAAAACCAACACCACGATCGAGGAGCGATTCGACTGGCGTCGCGATCTATTTCCGCGCGGATCGCGAGCCCCCGATCGATTAAGGGCGTCTTCGAGCAAAGATCCTGCGCGCTGCTCTCGGCTTTCGATGGAATTCGCGCCTCGACCTCGAGCAACGACCTCAGAGGCCCGGGCAGAGTGCAGGCATGTGTGTCGCGCCTCGGCAGGTGGGCAGGCGGGATATACGCAAAACAAAAATCGAGCAGCGGAACCTCCCCCCGGGCAGGGCCGAAAACCGTTGCGCACAAACACACACCGCACGCGGGATCTTCGCGCGACGAGCGCGGTGGTGTCGAGTTCGCCGCGATGCGTGCAGTCTGCCCACTGGCCTTTTTTCGACGATATCGTGCCGACTTCCTCTCGGGAGTAGGCTGGAGATTGCCCCGTATGCCGCCGCAAAACTGGGAATTATAGTCGATTGTCGGGCTAAGCGGCGAATGTTGGCTTTGTTGATATGCTTTGTAATTTCTTTTGCTTCTCGTTGCGTACACTTTTTTCTCGATATTGTGAAATGTGGAATAAAAGAATACTTTCAATTGAGGTACGTGTTGTTTTTGGTTTACATTTGTAACAGGGAACAAGAAATAGATTCATATACAATATTAATCGGCAAAAAGAATAAAAATATATTTAAGCCACTCTTAGTAATAAAGTATATAAAATAATAAAATAATAAACTGTAATCCTCTTTAAAATGTCGGAAACTGGAATTATGACAGTAACATTTAATATAATAATTGTTTTCGCTAACTTTTTATAAATTATTTTGGACATACGATTTAGGATAGAATAAACATACGATTACATAATCGCAGAGATAAAATACAATAATTCAGGAAATTTGAAGGACTCCTCGTCAACGCACAATTCACCGCCATGAAATTCCCACCGTTCTTCAATCTGAATTCCATTTAGCCATCGTTCCAAAAAGCCTTCGTCCTTCGCGCTCTTTTATTTCCAGCGTCGCGCGCGCAGGAAGCTCAAATAATTTTCTCCCATTGAGCGGCTCATCTGTTATATACCTTTAGAAACGAGGCGGCCGCGATCCCGCGGCGAGCCCGTCAATGCGATTTCATTCATCTTCGGCCGGAGCGAGGTAACGACCTCGGGCCGCCGTGAAAATTCGAAAACCGAGCGAGGATGATCGCAAGGTCGGCCCGCGCGCGCCGCCGCCGCTGCTCTTTTTCGCAAACCGCGGCAAGGTCGGCTTAGGGAATCTATACGGATCGGCCGCTGCTCTCGTTGCGCTCGCGGGGGGAGGGAGGGGGAGAGTAACGCGATACAGCGCCGGCGCAGCGTGCCCTTTGTCCTTCGATGAGACGGCGAGGGATCGCGGATCTTTGTTGTCTGGCCGGAAGTGCAAAAAAAGGAAACTTCATGCTTTACTTCGCCGCGGCGGAGCGTCGAGCCGATGTGAGCTCTGCCCTCTGCGCGTTGGTTCATCATTACCGGCAATTATGTCGTTTATTGTGCTGGAAATCGCTTAAACAATAAGTGTGTTGGCTTTTTTGCCGAGCGGACGGCTAAGTGAGAGATGCTTTTAGAGATGGAAGGTTATTTGTTGACTGAAAAATGTTAAATCAGCGTTCGTTTGTAATGCGATCCTTTAGGTAAGAAAGAAAAATCGCCTTTTAATGCGTTAGGCTTTCCAAGGATGTAGTCGCTACGCTTAATTGACAAATTTTAAGATAAAAATTACCAGCGATAAAATTATCTTATATTCAGTGTACCAAGTTATCGAATAGTTTATAATTTCTTTGATGATTAAAATATTAGAATATTCTTTATTGTGTTGATTAGATATTTAATTAAATGTATCCGATGTGGATTAATTAAAAATATATTATATAAAACAGAATCGTTAAAGAGGAATCTTACACTGTTAAAAACTTCTCCTTTAAATAATATATTTTTACAATACTATATTGAATTTTTTATCACATTAGCCAAGATTGAATTCTTTTGGTCCTTTCAATGAAGAGAAAAATAACATTTTCGAATTGTTCACATCTAAATTTTTTGATTGGCTACTTTTAAAATTCAAAAATCTTATAAAAATTAACAAATTTAAATTGTCTTATTTTTATTTATCAATATTGTTTTATTCTTATTAATTAAACAACATTTTTTTTATCCAATACACTAACATTGTAATATTAAATATGAATTAATTTTTTTCCCATCAACTAAAAGCATCGGCATAAAATTAAACGCGTCCATTCTTACGGAGAGCGGCCCACGCTGAGTTTTACAAGAGTTTAAAAAAAAAGCTCCACGAATGCGGGGCATAAAGAACGGAAGATTATTAGAAAGTATAAACCGCGCTCGGCGGCACGTGCCGCAGTCAGAAGTACAAAGAAACCGCCTGTCTAGTGTAAAATTAGTAGGACGTTCGTTAAAGGGTAAACCTCTCGCTGTGCTTCCGATCGATCGATCGGCTCTACGACGTCGTCACGTTAGTCCGTTCACGCCTTTCTCTCTCTCTCTCTCTCTCTCTTTTCTAAAAATCGAACGACCTTCGCCGAGATGGACAAATAAGCTCCGATAATTGCTCGCGATCGCCGAGTGGTCATCGTGCCTGCACGGGCATTTTCCATAATGGAATGGAAAAGAAAGCAAGAGAGAGAGAGAGAGGCTTAGATCAACAGGTTGCACCGCGCGCGGGGCAGAGCTTGACGCAAAAGCTCGAGCAAGAAGGTGCGGCTTCGAGCGAAAGCTCAGGCGTTTTGCGTAATATTTATGCTCCTCAAGGCCTTTTTAAATTTAACGGCCGATCGATGCCTTTTTCTCGTCGCGATAACAGAACGCCTCACGGAGCTTTTTTTAACGGGGGCCGCCCGAGATTAATCGAGCTTTATTTATACTTGCGCGGTCGTGTAACGCGGAGGTACATTTTTCGCTTTGATCTAAACTGGTATAGGGCTAAGAAAAGAAGATGTATCGTATTTTTTTAGGAGCGCGCAGCATTCAAGAAATGTATATTTTATACTTTTCGTCTGTCTAGAAAACATTTTTTATTCTTTATCGAGGTGAGTGAATTTTTTAGACTGGGTGGGAAAAATAAAAGACTAATTTAGCATTTAGGAAAGCTATGTTAGTTATCTTTTTTTTTTGGAAGCTGTTAGAAGTTCTGAAAGGTCTGCATCAGTTTCTGTTACTTTCAAAGTGTAACGCTGTTTTAATCCCGCCGGGAAGGAAAGTAGTACTTTTGGTCCGCTAAAAAAAAATGTTATATTAACCTATCAAAAACAAGAAATATCGCAGTTTATTTTCTCTCCAGCGAAATCGTGACATTGTAAATATAAATGGCTAGTACAGAAAAATAAAATAATATGACTTTAATCTATAATAGTATATTTTGCAAAAAGGGGAGAAAGTAAGCCTTTTCTAGTGAGGGTAAGATTTTCTGCACAAATCGGAGTCGAGAGCGCCGAAGACGAAAAAGTTGACTTACTGCAGACATTAACTGTAGTTTTCTGGCAGCATTAACAAATAATAGTAAAGAATCAGCAACAGATAAGTCGAAAGGAAAATTATTTGATAAGATTTGTACATGCGATTCTTATAATGAAGTCTCGCTAGTCTTCGAGATCAAGGTGCATCTCTATGAACAAACGCTACATTTTTTTTCAATTATGACTATCAGAAATTATTATCGGAACGATTTTAACATAAACAAATAAGCTTTATTATTTTAAAAGACGCTGAGTAATGTTCCAAACTTTCAGAGATCATATTTTCAGTTTTGAAACCCTCTGACGCGTACGTTTATTTCTGAAATTTCTCGAATCCATGATTGTTTTGGGTTTCAGGTCCTTCTTTTATTTATTAATTTCCTGAAGATTACTTCAATACGGATCTGCATCGGGTTCCCCCTTGAGATGCCCTGTACATATGTAATGATAGCTCACTCCCGCGAGCAAACTTGCGAACGGCTAGTTCCGAGCGCCGCCGCCAGGCGGCTATCCGTTTCACGCCGCGCTCGCAGTCAGACTAGCCGACCGAATGCTTAAATAGAGCGAGCCGCCCGAGGCTCAGCACCTGCGCCTTCGGCGGAGCTTACCGAGGTGTTTCAGTGTACGTAAAAGTATAAATAAAATAAATTTAATCGTATAAGTTTATTACAAAAATATATTTATTAAACATTTGTACACAAAATACATTTGACGTATAAGTGGGTCATAACTGTCTTTGAAATATATTAACAGTGGTTCGCAAACAATTTTTTTTTTTGTATTGGAATGCAAATGCAAGAAGCATCAATACGTAGTTTGGTGTACTATTTTGTTCAATTTTTTTAACATATATGATTACACAAAGCTAAAATATAAAAGCTTAAATTAAATCTTAAAATATATTCGAAATATACAATATTATTATATACTAATTTGTGGTGTTATAGCTTTGTCGCCTCATCGATCTTATACCTAAGAAGGAATTTTTTCTTCGGGCAATTATTGACTGGTTGCTCCTTTGGCTTCTGCTCTACCGGTGGGCTCGTTGATATCACCTCGAAAGTAGGCCACTCTTGAGGTGCAAACTTGGCTTCTACCAGCTTTCTTTTAACATCTTCTAGAGCTGCCTTATAACCGGCATTGTACAAACTTATATTATGCAAATATGTGTTGTACATTTGGCGTATTCGCTCGGCTTTAGGTATATGAATACCCGAAGCCACGCTTTTTATGAAAAATTGCTCCTGGATTTCGTTTTTTATCCTGCGCGCCATTTCCCTTCGTTGAAGGCTCATTTGGCGATTACTCCGACGCTCATTTATTATTTTTTGTTCAGAATAAGCTTCCACTGAAAAAAAAACAGAATTTTAGTTAAACCTAAATTCTATCAAACTCTAATTTAAACAAATTTATTTAATTTTTTTTTTTAATAAGAATCAATTGCTGCTCGATATAATCATAATAGAAAAGGATATAGGCGTGTGAATTATTCGTTTTTACGAACATGTATTGGTTCATGGACGTTTTATCAAAACCTTTTGATCGAAGGAATTTTGGTCGACGAATGTTTTGTCGAAGAACTTTTGTCGAAAGGTCGTTTTGTCGAAAACCTTTTCATCGATTTTGTTGTCGATTTTTTATATGAAAGTACATATAAAAAAAATAACTTTCCCAAAGTTTCAGACCCCAAGGTTCCCTGTGACGGCAGCTAGAATTTTTCAAAGTTTCAATTTTCGTCATTTTTGAGCAATTTTCAAAAAATTCCAGCAGGACGAAATTTTAACTAAATGAGGTCTGATCTGGCTCATTTTTTTTCGTCTTCCCAAGAGCTTTAAATCCTTTTGTATTGCCCGTAACTATTACCCGAACTTTTTCGTACAATTTGACGTTTATTTTGTAATATAAAATGTAAAGGTATATAATGCATTAATAATAATATAACAATATATAATATAATAATATATAATAGTATAAAATATTTACTTATAATTTTTCAAGATACTTGTTCATATTTTATATAGTAGTTATATTTTTACATTTCTTGCGTGTTATTTAGAATACAGGTAGGTACATAATGACTAATTTCTTTGCTTTTGCCAATAAATGTACCTTTTGCTTGAGTATTTCATTTTATTTGAAAAATGTTTGGTTTTATCAAAGTGCTAAATTCGAACGAAAGCTAGTTTTAAAAACTGTATCGACAGTATCTCACATGGTTCGCCTTGTAGACGATGTCCTGTCGTCCTAAAGATGTTCCTGGATACCTAGATGACGTCTAGAGGAATATCGGTTGTTTTTCGGCGCATCGACCGTTTAATGTGTAGGTGAGTTATTTTGTAGAAAATGTCTCGTCATGAGAAATTCTCTGTACCTACACATTGTTTATAGAAATATTTTTTTTTAAACTTTTGCTCAAATTTGGTTTTTTTTTTGTAACACGGGAACGATTTTCGCGTTTTTCGTACCTACTAATCGGGACTAAAGTGACTCTTTTTTGATCGGCGGGCAAAAAAGTTATTTTAGCGGTCAAAAAAGTTTTTTTTGCCCTATT
>JAWWML010018526.1:0-15548 GCA_035047165.1 Ormyrus rosae
TAGAAGCTGTGAATGTTTTTGAAATTTTAACTACAGCTTTTTTATAAACTAATCTACTATTTTCTAAAGTTTCATCTTATTCCTGTCGTTAATTATCTGACATTGGAACTACCTTAAAGAAATTGTTATAGTCCTGTTCATGAGTGGTTATTCGTTTTCATTTTTTGAGGAAATATTAAATTTTAAGGACTCATGTTGTTAAGAGACATTACATTTTTTAATAATTTAAATCAACGTCGTTCGAATACAGTATACAATGCTGCTAAAACATCAACTAATTATCTCCACGTTTTGAACTGATTCGAAGCCAACTTTGAAAACATATGAAACAATACTCCAAAATTCACCAACCACCACCTATTTTCCCCGAATAGTCCCCGAAAACCGTTAACAACCAAAAAATAAAACTCCTCCACCCAGCCAACCTTCAACATCCGTATCCCGCGACTCCCGCAGCTTCGGCGCTCGCGCGCGCATAAGGGCACACCGACGCGATATCCGCGCGCCGTACGTCGCGGAGATCTCTGTACGCCCGGCGCATTTTTATGTATGCGGCGGCGAGAACGCAACGAGCTGCGAGCGCCCTCGGTATTAATTTGCATTATTGTGCAGACGAGTGTAAAAAGAAGCGCGCGCCGCCTGAATAATTCCTTCGTTCCGAATGCCGTTCCGAGCAGAGAGAGAGAGACGTCCTTTTTTTTTTTTTTAATGCACTTGGCGCTCCGGCATAGTTCGAGAGCTTTGTTAATTTCAGCGAGCTGCTAGGCGAATTTTCGCGAGAGAGGAGCTACGAACGAGGTGTTTTACTTGACAGTTCGCAATTCTAGGTTACAGAACAATCGAAAATTCTGTCATCTAGTAACTACGGTGCTATATTACATCGAATACGGCACGAATCTTTGTTGTTTTTAATCAATCAAATCTAATCATCAATCTTTATCTTTGTAATCTCATAAAAAAAACTCAATAAAATTCCATTCGAAAGCAAGTAGAAAAAGTCCGGGTACGGCAAGACAGTCAACTCCCAATCCTCGCTCGCTAATTATCCCCCGCTATCCTCGATCCCCTCCGCCACCCTCAACAGTATATATCGACGAGCAGCGGGCATAAAAAATCGCGGACTCGATAAATACGTCCTTCCAGCAGCGGGGCGGCCCTCCGTTATCTCTATTTACGCAGCGGAACCCGCGCGATACGAGGCCGCCCGAAAAGTACGCGATCGCAAACACAGCCGGTACGTGACCGTTATGAAATTCGGCGACGGCGGCGGCGGCGGCGATGCCACGACTTATCGGAGGAAAAGGCTCGGGCGGGATAAGAAAAGCGACGTATAGCGCGGAGGAAGTCTTGGCCGCATAACGCGAAAATGTGTTCCGCGGCCGTGTATATATATATGTATATACGCCGCGGCCCGTAAATATTCATGAGCTCGTAAATATTCATGCCCCCCGGCCGACTACTCGCAGCGCTCAGAGGGAATGGTTTTTAAGTAAGGCAAAAAGCTGCGCGCGATCTTTTCCGCGAGGAGAATCGAGAAGTCGCTCGAGGTAGTCGTCGGGAGTGACGCCGACGCCGGGGGATGAATAGTCATGAGGTTTAGGGACCGATCGGAAGCGGCGATTAGTGTTTAGGAGGGAAAGGATTCGATTTGTGGTGCAGTTTTTTTTTTTTTTAATGTTCCGGGGAGGAAATCGGCGGCTTTGGTTTATTGAATTTTGATGGTACGGAATATTGGCCGTGACTTTGGGTAAAGGGATTCGCGATAGAATGGGAACTAGTTTGAATAACAAAAAGCACGATGGAACTATTCTCTGTAAAAATCAATAAGTGAAATTAACGTAGAATAAGTGCATATACACTTATTCTACGTCAAAAGTCTTCCTTTATTTTATTTTTAGAGAGTTCTTAACGTATATTTTTCTATACGAGTTCTATCCATTTTTTAAAATAAAATAAAAAGTGCTTTTTTTTTTGCTTCAGCTGAATTTCGAAATAATTCTTCTTAATTTTTCAGTCCTCTCATCTCCACCAAAACCAACCGCCTCCCCCGAAAACCCCGATCAAAACGTCGCAGTCCAATTCATCTCGAAAAACAAATTAGCCGCTCGGTCGAACCGCCGAGCTCCCATCGCCGAATGAGTAACGACGACTTCCGGACTCGGGCTCGATCGAATTACTCTGCGGGCGGGCGGGCGATCAAATTAACGGATGTTTTGTCTTGCACGCTCCGCGGCCTCGGCGCGTTTGTCTTTGGGCTGTCCGGCTCCGGGCGCTTTTCCCTCGATTCTCGCCGGGAGGACAGCCGCGGACGCGATTATTGTTCCGCGATTCGGTTAGTTAGGGAGAGCGGCGAGAGCTGTTTGCGGCGCGTTTTGCGGGGCCTGTTGGGGGAGAGGCGAAATATGGTGGGAGTTCGCGGAGAGGTTCGAGAGGTTGGGTTAAGAAAGTGGAGATTTGGTATCTGGTGATTATTTGAGCAAAAAGTCATTGAAATTGGAAATGTTTACTTTTCGCATGAATTTTATTTTTTTTTAATGAAAACTGAAGACTTTATTTAAAATTGAGATTTAGGATTTATTTTTCTTTATTCGAATTTTGTACACATTTTCTTTTTGGAAATTATTTTTTGAACAACCTAGTGTAAAAAAAAGAATACAAATTTTTTGTACAGTTCACCGAGGGCTGGAGTTTTCTAACTTTTTATCCAAGCAGCAATAACTGAAAAAAGTTGCAAAAGCACTGTCTTTTTTTATCTCTGAATTGCCAAACAGCATATTTGTCACAAAAAAGTTTTCGTAATCCATTCCGCAAGTTTTCTAAATTTTCAAAAAACATCGAATAAAGTAAAAATGTTTGAATAACACTGATAAAAGGCGCTAAATCAGCGTCTCTCAAAGGTATTTTTTTTGCAGAACAACGTTAATAAATGGGAGTAGCTATCGTAAAAATAGTAAAGCACTGCACTGAAGGCACATGAACTTTATTAAAGCAAGCAGTCCTTGAAAAAATATTCACACCATCCCCCGAGAAAAATTCCCTGTTCCCTGTCGTCCTTCTTCCGCGGAAAAATAAAAGGGAGAGAGAGAGAGAACTCGTATCTCACGCTTTAACTAAATAAACACCGAATAATGTCGTCTCTACATTTTCTAAAAGCAAAATGTCACTGGTAAAGCAGAAATTAGCTAAATATAGGAAATTTTGCCATACTTGTTTCTAGAATATTTTGAACCTTGTAAGAAAATTTAAAAATTTGGAAATGTTTTTCTAAAAATCTTGAGTACATTTACCGCGCTGAAATAACAAAACACCTTACACGCCTTTTCTTTTATCAGTACATTTTCCAACGGAATAACATTTCCAAGAAAAAGAAGGCTCCTCTCCATAAAAACCTCCTCCCAAGTCTTTGCTTATCACTCGTCGGCTCATCCGCCGCTGATCGATACACGCCAAATATCGGTGGCGATAATTCGCGGACGAGGGCCGGCTGCGATTTACGAGCGGCGGCGGCGGGCTTTATGCTCCCGGGCCGAGAGAGAGAAAGAGAGAGAGAGCGCGGCCCGTAAATCCGAGGCCTTTCATGCCCGCCATGCGCGATGCGTCATCCCGCCGTCTTGGACTATTGGCTCTCTCTCGTGCCCCCTTAATATTTCACGGGACACGCGGACAATTTTGCGAGGGTCTCGCAGTCCCACTCCGCGTCCGCCGTTTTTAGGCCGTTTCGCCAGGGATCCTGATGAATGCGCCGCGGCTGCAGCGGATGTACTGCCCCTTGTAATAAGGGATCCGGGCTGCGAGGTATGTTTTGACAATTTTTGCCGGGTCCTCGGGGCTGTAAATCAAGGCTGGTTAATTGAAATGGAGTTTCTTGGGGGTAATGTCGTGAATCTTTAGGTAGTTTTAGGGTAAATACGTCAAGACCAAACGTGCGCAATTGGTAAATTAATTGTCTCCCTCTTAAAAAAGTGGTGCAGGAAAGTTGGAGCCGAAAATGCATTGGCTCATTCTGATGAATCGAAAAATGGGATTGGTTAATGGTGGCGCTGCAGTTAATCTCTAAAAACTGACTATCATTGGCTGTGGAATTGTAAACGAGGAATGTAACGGAACGAACCTGTAAGAATTTAACGCGACAATCTACTACATACGCCAAGTTTGAATTTTTTAAACTGAATTTTTATACTTAACTTTAAAGCTAAATAATTAAGTTAAAATAGAAAAAACTATCTCATAATTTTGTCATTTAAAATAATTAAATCTAAATTATAAAGAAAATTTGTAATCATAATCTTAAAAAATATACATAATACGCGCAAAGCGCGTTTGGATTTTGCTAGTTAATAAAATAAATAATAATGAGCAGCAAAAAATTGATTTATTAATTTTTAATTTTAAATAAGAAAATTTTTAACTTTATTATTTAATAACACATTGGCTTTCAAATTTTCTTAAATTTCGTAAAATGGAGAGTTTTGAAAAAAAAACTGAAAATATTTTGAATTTTACACAAGGCTTGGTTAACGAAAGTACCTTCTGCGTAAATTTTTCAAGCAGCATTTGTCCTTTACAGGATTAAAATTTTTTTAAAACCACCTTGGCGTAAAATAACATAGTGCACTGCCCTCTTGAATTCAAATGAAAAAATTCTCGAAATTCTCGAAAAGCGCGCACAAAGAGAAACGCAATAATTTTGTTTCTCAACTTTATTAACGGCCGCGTGTAGCATTTACTTTACGCACTCATTTAAGCAGTGACGAAACTTTCTTTATTTCGCTCCGCCTTTCACTAAGTAACTTAAACGTTAAATGAAGCTGTACGCGTAAAGTTTTCTAGTAATTATTCATAGCCCTTTCGACAGCTTCGTAACTTTAATTTCCTTCTGAAGGCAGTTGCACTTTTAACACCAATATTTCATTTTCAAAGTTTCCACTTACATAAATTCATTGCCTTTTGTAGTATGAAAAATTTTTTTTAGGTTCTTTCAACTAAAATTAATCTACATTTATTATTTTGAAATAGATTAACATGCTTATACTAAATGTAATCAATCCTCATGATAATCTCTTACATATATATAAATCCAAGAATGACATGCGAAAAACATCGACGCCCGAATTAACCTACTTTCTTTATTAATAAAATTAAACGGAGCTGTAACGTCAATCCCTTTGCTTCCCCTCTAAAGAAAGGCCCACGAAAAACTTCCTAACAAAACGGTCATTTGGTCCCCTAATTTTTCCACGCGTCTTTACGTCCTTCTCGGGGCCCATATTTCCGTGTAAATACACACCGACTGCGGGACTTTTACGGCATAGAACAAAGTTAGTCGCCGTGCAATTACCCGTGACGCTCCTGTCTACCAGGCCACTTCGTGCCAAGCCTTTTATCTCCGTTCTTTCTATCTATCTCTCTCTCTCGCAACTTTTCCGACATCGTCCGCGGAGTCGGGAGTCCGGTTTAATGACAGCCGCCGCGACGAATTTGAACGTTTTTATGCGCGAACTTGGCGGTTCGAAGCTCGCCCGGAATTCGAAATGAATGGGGCGAGGATCGAAACGCGAAGAGACTCGAAGGCGGCGTGACTTTGATCGTGCTACTGCTGTTTGAGCGAGGATGAGATTTTCTTTTTGCTAGAGCAAGTTTTATTACGGACTTTTTAAGATGTTTAATGTTTTTTGTTTTATTATGTTATTTAACATTTTTCGGAGTTTTAAAAATATTTCAGAAACTTTTGAGGGTCCAGAATGAATTTAAATTTAAAAGTTGTAGAAATTAGAAATTTTCATAGTTAATAAACACCAAATATAAAAACGTGTATTTGCAAATTAATTTTTAGAAAAATGTAAAACAGGAAAAAAGTTTCTTCATTTGAAAAATTTTCAAATATAAGATGCTGGCAAAAATGTATGCACGAATTATATAAAAAAAATTGAATGAACTTTTAATATAAAAATAATATTTATCATAAACGTAAGAAGATAAAAATAATATTCTTATAGTTAAAAAATTTAATTAATATTATTCAAATAATTAAGGTTGATAAATCACATCGTCAAATATCCGAAGAGACGTTCAATAAATCGTAGAAAGCATAAAACATAAACGGCTGCAAATCGGAGCAAGAATATGAACTAGTAGGGCAGTTCACTTGGGTAAGGTCAATTCGCCTATGGTGACGGTCGGCGCGCAGCGGCCGCAAATTGTTAATGACAGGCGCGATATATATTTACAATTGACTCAGCTATTTGGCGAGAGCTCCTCTCGATTGGCCATTATTCAAACAGAATGGAATGCTCGCCTCTCGCAGTCAATGAACAAGTCGTTACACGCAGAATCGCCAATAAATTGCGACATTACTGGGCCGATTGTGAGAGGGAGCAGATTTTCGGACGGTGGATACCGAGCGGCACTATTGACTATTATCTAACAATTACAAGCCTGGCGATAAAGGTCAGCAGTTCCTAACTGCCCTATGCAATGACGAGTAATTATGTTTAATTAAAGGTCCATGTCGACAATATCCTGCATGTGCATTCTAATTCGGCGGGGATAAAGTTCGTCGATGTAAGAAAGCTTGAATATTTTTGCTTGAAACTAGGACGAATTTTAAGTACTTAAAAAAGCTGTAATGCGCCGCTGTATGAAATATTTAAAAATATTTACACTTCCCTCTCAATAGTGCCGCGTCGCATCTTTTTTACTCCAGTAAGCCATAAATGAAAATAAAAAGAAAAAACCGCTGAACTATTGAGAAGGAGGAGTGTACACCAAGAGAATTTTACATGAAAATTTACAATTAAATTTATCTGAAAAATTACCATTATGAATTGCAAACGCAAGATGAGCAGCGCTCTGAAGACAACTGACCCAGTCCGCCTAACCGACAAAATTACCGTGACGAATCGGAAAAATTATAGCGACTTTCAACATTTTTTATTAAATATACGTGAATATTTAACAAAAGTTTTAGAAAAATTATTGATAAAAATTTTTTATGTGCGTAACTGTAAAAGTTTCTTAAGTCACTAATAATTTTTGAGAAAAACACGCATCAAGTGTCCTAGAAAATCGTCACGTCCCACGATCGTAATGAATTTTACGGTAATTTTTATCGAAAAATTTTCTCAATGTAACAAAAATGAAACAACTAGTCCGTGCTATCCATTATCGACGAATGAAAAGTACCTTCTTTTATTCTTTTATTTCTACTTAATAATACATTCTATCGTCCGTCACATCAACTGTTTCTCCAACACTCCGCCGTTAAAATATCAATTTACACCTCTCCACGCCATTACGCGAACCCTACCGATCCCTCAAACTCGCCGCTCCATACCACCGCATCCAGCCCGCGGGAGAGCTTCGACCATTTTTTCCGCCCGGCTACCCCTCGGGCCAATATAACTCGGGGACTCTCTAGCAGAAGGAATCCGCCCGGCAAACAGGAGCGGGACGACGTCATTAGGCTTATACCGTCGGTCCGTACGACCGGGGAAAATCAAAGTGTCAACCGACACGGCCGGACGGACTAATGCGATCGGCTAATTTTCAAGCTCCGCACATCATGCATATGCATGACCGGGCCCGGGCAGTCGTCATATCGCCGGGGATTAGGAACGCTGAACCGATCGCGCTTAACGAGATTACGACCGGACTCGTCTGTAATTCGATCGCTTCGTAGCCAGACTTTCTGCCAGTGGAATTTGGCGATTTTTGGGGAGGCTAATGGAGGATTTTTGAAGGGTTGTTGGAGATCGGATGGATTTGAGGGGGAGGGGAACGTTTTCAATGAAGGTTTTATTTGGGAATCTGATATTGAACTGCGAGAATATTTTGTGTTTCGAGAGTATTGCTTTAATTGTTTAAGTAAATGCTGACTTTCAAACTTAATTTTAATTTTTTTTTTAATTTTATTTAACGTCGCTCTATTTATACTGCCGGGGCTTAAGGACGTTCACACACAGTAGCGGTGGTCAACTTTACGGGGGTTGTCGGCGTGTTTGTAAACAAAGCACGTATGTCTTACCACAGTGGTGCTTCGATCGGAAGAGACTAGGGCCTTTGAGTTCGCAGTACGAATCAATTCCCTTCGCTCTTACCGCGGAATCTAGCCACGGAATACCCCACCTAGCGAGGCTCACGAGCGAGACCGGCAACAGCCAGCCTTATTAGTGCCCATGCACTCACCACAATCATTGTACTTAATAAAGTGGCTGCAGATCAGTATTTCTTTAAAAATACCTCCGAAATTTCGGACTGACGGGGATTCGAACTCACGCTCTAAGCGATGTTTGTCTTGGGAGGAAAGAACTTACCGCCTCAGCCAAACAGCACTCATTTAATTTTTAGTTAAAGCACCTTGAAAATAAAATAGTTAATTAATTGCACACTTCACCATGCAAGGGAGTAAGATGTTAACACGTGCATTAACTTTTAATGACTTTCAACAAACTTGGAAAAGTTAATTATGCAAATAGTAGTTGAAGTCTACAAAACAGGGCTTTAGTATATTTTACGCACTTTGCAAAACTACATTTGCTCGCGACTGAATTGCAATAAATTTTAATTAATACTTGACAATCCACCCTGGTAGAGATAAAAATATTAAAAAAGGCCTGGAAAGTATAAAATAGGTATTTTTAATTCCTAGTTAACTAACTTTGATGGATCGCTTTTTCGGGTCATTCTCGCATCATTTTAATAGATTGAACATAACCTAGAAATATTCGAATCAAGTTACATTCCGTTCTCAGTTATGCAATATATCATATACAAAAGATTTTAAATGCTCTAGATAGCTTTCCAAAATAGTAATAAGAAGCATAAATGAAACATTTATTTATAATACTGCTTTAGTAAAAATTTAAAGAAAACGTAAATTTCTTTTCTCTTTTCTATCTCTCTCGTTCACAATCAGAATACCAAGCAAGTTTCTGGGTATTTCTGAAGTAAGAAAAGTACCTATCGTAGCAACCGTGTAAATACCGACAAATAAGTTTAAATTTAGTCAAACTAGTTTAAAAGTTCATGTACCATGAAAAAAAACGTTACATCAAAGTTAGTTAACTAGGAATTAAAAATACCCATTTTATACAGGTTTTACATTTGAAAATACCTTATAAATAGGTATTTAATTTTTTTCATCTCTATTTTAAGGTTATATTTTTATAATTTTTAAAGTTTAAAAAGAAAGCTACACAAAACTTTGTATGAGAAACTAAAAGCCAATATCTGTAATTATTAACCTTACTTAACGTATTTTAAATCTATTTTTATCAGCTTTTTGTATTGATTTTTCTATTTAACTTAAAGAAAAGGAAACAAATAATTCCAGAAATAGTCGACTTTGTGTTTTCAAACAAAACAGTTGCTTAAAATTTTTTCTATTCATCTACAAAAATTAAAGGGATTCTTAGGAGGAAAATAGTTTACTTAAACTTCTTAAAATGAAATGGTTTACGTCTAAAGTTACTTTATTAATAATCTACTGCCTTTTTGTAACTATCAAAAACATACACAAAAACACCGTGTACGGAAGAGAAATTGTGCAACAGAAACTACCGCTACAGAAAGTTTTCAATCAAATAAAGCCTTATCAATTGATAATTTTTGGTAATGTAGAAACGTACAACGAATTTAGCGATAAAAGAATTCTACAAAATTTAGTTCAAACCATACCATCCATTACTATAAATTCTGTAATGACAAACATCGATCGCTTTTTAGTCAGTCGACTGTTTTTTAGTCTACGTGAGGCGTCCTTAATTTTCGTACTACTTAAAGCCGAATACGATGAATCTGACGAACAAGTTCTTCAAATATTATCGGTTTTTGGTGTTCTGAAGAAACTTTCTCCTATGGCACCACGACCAAAATGCCTAGCAATGGTTTATAATAATCATGAATGCAAAAGTGACTTTAGTACTATTCTAGAAACTGCATGGACACAAAAGTATTTGGACTTTACTGTATTAGAAATAACTTTTGAAGCTGAAATTATTCTTCATTCATACAATCCATTTTACAAAAACTTTGTCACTGAAACGTCAAGTCCCAGGATAACAGTATTTCCAGATAAATTGAAAAATGTTAATGGTTATCCCTTTAAATTGCCCCTCTCAGAGGGTACTGTTCCAATTATGAATATTACTAAAGACTCAAGCGGACACATGCAAATACACTTTGTCATGTATCTGGTTGTAATAAAAGAAGCTCTGGATGCTATGAATTTCTCCTTAGTTTATATTGAAAATTCGAAAACAAATATTACTTTGTACGAAATTCTAAAGTGGTCAAAACAAGCATTACAAAATAACGAAATAAGTATGAATCTTTTACCATTTACGATTTTCGTTTCTGATCCAACTTATGCGGTTTTACAAGTAGAAACTATACACGGTTTTACTAAACATATTGCGGTCGTACCAATTTTATTAAAAACCGAACTGCAATTATCTGCAATATGGGACTTTTATATAATTGCCCTGGCCATTCCACTATCTGTTCTGTTCATGGTTTACATAATAAATTGTTTAAAAATTTCTCATGGAGATATCAAAGTATTTGAATATTGGCGTCTTCTTTTTGGAACCACTGGTGTTGTAAAACCTCAATGTATGAGTTCGAAAATTATATTTTTAAGTATTGTTTTTGTCTCTATAATTTTTTCAATGGAACTGTATTCAGAGCTCACAGATCGGACAATATTGAAAGAGGAATTTCCGTTTGAAAGTTTTGAAGATTTGGACGAATCTCCTTTAAAAATTTACATAAGTAAGGCAGGATTTCTTACTACATTTGGAAATGAAAGTTTTAATAAGTATATTCAAAATATTAAGTCAAAGGTTATACAAATAGATGATATGACGCAATGCATTATAAATTTAGTTGAAAATCAAAATGTTATCTGTATTTTGCTTGATTTCACTGGATTAGCATTTCAAAGTAAATATCTTGCATCTGATAAAGGTCCTCTTATGAAAAATGCTAAGCCTGAATTTTTCTGCCAACCATTAAGGTACACTCTTGAAAATATGTCTCCTTACAAAGAGAAACTTCAACAAATTTTTCAAAGATTTTTTGAATCTGGTATTCAGAAACAATGGAATCTTTTTGCTCCAAAGTCTACAGCATTCAATGTAAAGAATAAAAATCAATTTCTTCAAAACCATACTTTAATAAGTTTATTAATAATCGCATGTTATGGATATTGTTTTTGCGTAGTGGCATTTTTGCTCGAATTATTCATCAACTATTGTATAAAACATTAAAGAGAAGTTTATTTTCCTTAAAATATTAAAGAAAAATAGTCTAATTATTTTCAAAAATCACTTATAAAATGTGCAGATATTTAGTATTTAAGAATTTAATCATTCTTTTTTGAAGTGCAACAGATATGAAATTGAATACTTCTACAAATTGTATAGATCTCTCAACCACTGCAATATTTTATTCGATAGAATTTTATTCTATGTATAAATGGAAATTTCGCAAAACAGATTTTCACACATTGACAACCGGCGTTGATTTTACCCTCACTTAATCCAAAGATAAAAAAGCTAACGTATGTGTGTTATAGTGATAATACTAACAAGTGTGAATAAAAAATCAAGCCTTAGATATAAATTTTGAATTTCATGGAACTCACGTCAAATGTCTATAATTCTAAGTTCTATATGTAAGTAAATCATGTGAGAATAATAAACGATTGTTTGTGATGTTAAGTCTTGGGACGTAACAGTGACTAAATGTAATACAAGTTGTTTTACTTTCTTCAACCTTCGCGTGCTCCTAGTTCTTATTCCCATGTAAAAAAAATTGTATGGAATATACATAATTATTACATATACATTTCCTCAGGAATGAACATACATAGATTATGCATAGTATATGCATAACTATCCTATAAACTACACATCAATTTTTATTCACACGCAAAATATGGAAAAAACAAAACACAAAAACAAAAATTTTCGCTAAGCTTTCTTTTTTTTTCTTTTATTTACCTTGGTAACCTGCTTTAGCTGCAAAATAAATAACTTCACATTTTCAATTTCACATAGATTATGATTAGAATATACATATCCATTCCTGAATATCAGTCTAATTGTCTTTTTGTATCTAATAACTTTGTTATGTATTAATAACATTGTTCCATTAGGCACGTGTAGGAAAGTGCTAAAAAAATCAATGTCCTTTACAGCTCTAACATACTGTATGTGGATATTTATGTTAAACTTTTTGCAAAAAAATTGTATATAGAATTTATAATACTAGCACCATCCAAGCACCCTAAACTTATTCTATATTAGACTAAATATTCTTAATGATAAATAATATTTCTATCACACATAACATTGAAATTATTTTAATTTATTGATAAATTACAAATGAACTGTGAAATGCAGACTGGGAAACAGTTTCGATTGGCAAATTTCACATTCAAACGCTTAGGTTACGTTGTTAATAAAAATTAAATAAAATAATTTATAAAGTCTGTTTCTGCTAGTCCAACCTAGCCTTACTTTATACAATAACCTACCATTTTCCATGAGAGTCACCCAATTACAATCGTTTTATTCATACTTCAACTTACCGTCATCACTTTTTAAGAGAAAGATTTATATCTCTAAAAATAAAAATCATCGCAATGTCATCTTGCACAAAAGCTCATAGTAATGCACCACTAATTTCCCGCAAAAGCCGTTAAATCAATCACTTTCCATTTCAGCCCTGCCCAAAGGAGGACCCGAAATCCGTGGTCTCGCCTCTCAATACGCAGTGGGCGAGAACGTCACAGCGAACTGCACAGCCTGGCCGTCGGTTCCGCAAGCCCGTCTCGAGTGGACCATCAACAACAAATCGGTGAGCTTTAATTTTCATCCAGTTCGATAATACTCGCACCGTCCCCTCCCCCCTCCCCTCGATAGAAGGAGGGAAAGAAGAGTTTAAAAGTCGCCGCGGCCAGTAATAAGGCGACGCGCCCGGAGCTGCAAGAATAATAAGTCTGGAAAGTTCGAAGCACGAAAAGAATACCCGATTGCCTTTATATTTTTAACTCCTGGGATGAGCGAAATATTTTATCGCCCGAACTTTCAGTTATAAACATGGCGTCCCGCCGCTTTCTTAGATTGGCCGCTTAATTGATTGGCTGCTGGTTTTCTGAGAGAATCCTGGCGTAAAAATTGAAAAATCGGCGGCGTTTCGTGTTTCGAAAATGGTCGGAGATTCTGGAAACGATGGGGTACGGGAGAGCAGTTAGCGATGAATTATAGGTCGCGGGTTTATTAAAGCGTGACGCCTCGATCAATAATGTCGACATCACGTGAAGGGATTCATTGTTCAATTATTTTGTTATTTAGTGACAAATAATGTGTAATAAAAAAGTAATAAAAAAGGCGAATGAGAAATTTTTGTTTTCGTCGGAAATCGACGTCGGAAACTTAACTTACATAATTTTTCACAAACTTCATTGAAAAAGAGAAAAAATCTCTAATAATTCACAAATAATCTGCCATCGGAGAGACCGAAATTCAGCAAAATTTTTTCGTACTTCGCCTCGTTGACCCAAAAAAAAAGATGATAACTATAAAGGAGAAGACGATTATCCGACATTGTCATAGCTCGGCGTCCCCCTCCCCCCGTCGACCCATAATTTTGGGCGGTCGGAGAGGAGAGATCGGAGTCGAAATGAGCGGAGTCGTGTCTTACTGGCGCTGTCGTAAAAGGCCTCTAACCAAAGTTACGCCGCGGGACACATTTTGATATACACTCATAAAGTGCGCGAGGGGAGAGATCCGTGATTTGCTTCATCGCGCGACGATCGTCGATGGGGAATCGTCCAATTGCGCCTCGGCGGCCAATATATCATAAAGGCATTACGAAAAATTGCTCTTTCCAAATTCTCGGCGCTTATTTATGGGTGTTTTTTTTTTATTTTATATTTAGTTGCGTTATTCTTTGTAACATTTTTGCATATATATTGTAATTTTATAACATTTTTTTTTTAAAATGTCTATCCGCGATATTTGAAATAAGTCTGATTTTGTATTGTTATAGGTAAAAATGTGGAATTGCGCAAAAACAAGATGATTTCGATTGCTAAAATGTAATGACTATGTAGAAGTTAAAAAATATTTTTTATAAAATAGTAACTTTTTGGTATTTACTAAAAAAAATGATGAAAACTTGCTTATGATTTTTTTCTTTTTTAAAGAGATTTAAAATGTATGGGTAAAATTGTTTTGTTGCTTCACTATTAAACATATTTACATTACTTTTGAAAATATAGTAGACAGATCCACTAACACAAGATTTATTAAATACAATCCTACACGATTCGATACGTAATAGCAAGAAACATTTCCAAAAACAAGATCGAAAAACTCGAAAACACCACGTAAACTTTCAACTATATTTCCAAAAGAGCAGTAATCGCAATTTATAATCCCGGCTCAAAGCCCATTTGCGTAAACTCGCATTTTCGCCCAGAAGCCACGAGAGTCGAAAGCTATCGGGAGTCAAAGGGATAAAGATCCGCGCGAAAAGCTTTGTCACGTTTTCACGGGCGATTCGCCGTTCCGCCGAAGAATTTCTTTGAACTTTCGCGCTGAACTCCCGCCCCCGCGCGTCGCGTGCGAATCAATGACCTTTCGCAATTTTCTCAGACGACGACTGCGCGCGCCTTTTTGGTCGAGCGATCACAAGGTAGAACAAAACCCGGCATAAAGAATATTTCGCGCTACACGCTCCGGGACATTTTTCATTTGCGTGCCGCGCTCGCTTTACGATGCAGAGTTGCTTTTCGAACTTTCTGCGAAGCCACTCTCTTCCTCTCTCTCTCTCTCTTTCTCTGAGACTCCCCCCGCTGCTTCGGCAAGCGTGAATTAATGGAGTGGAGCGTGGAAATGATGTTTGACTGCGAATTTCGCAGCGGCTTTTGTTTTATTTCCCACGCGAAGCTGTCGGTCAATGCTCCGCCTGTTTCGAAATTTTGAGAAAAGATGTTTTCTTTTGTTGAATTTTTTTTACGCGATAAAAGAACTTCGTTTGGAGAAAATAATAGATCTGCAAAACTGTAAAGTTCGAAGACATTAATTATAAGACGATGTTCTAGTTTCAACGTTGACAAAAATTTAACAAAGTCGTTCATTTTTTAAGTTAAATAATTATGAATTATGAACAAGCAAAAATTCAATTTTCCTCTCAAAAATCAGTATTATTCATTCAACGCAGAAAATTCCCGACTACATTCCAAAACACAGTAAAAAGTAGTCGTCAATTACGATCGTCAAGAGCGACTTTCACACTTAACGCAGACCTTTCGAGGCTCTAAAGCAGTCCGACAGGGCTGGTAGGCAGAGAGACTCGGCGCTCCTGGGAAAATCCGCTAAGAATCCCCATTGTCGGCTCCTCGCAAATCACGGCTCTCGTTTATTCCGTGCCCGGCCGTTCTTCACGCGAGTCGATTAAGACGACCCCGGCCCGGGAATGTATAAAAGCGGCGTGCGATCGGGGGGGGGGGGGGGGGCGCGAAAAAATGCGTCTCTCTC
>JAWWML010018537.1:0-20048 GCA_035047165.1 Ormyrus rosae
GGCGACCCCAAAAACATATATGTATACTGTTAAACCTTGGTTGCCGTTAATTTTGTAAATTTGACCTTCACCTGACCGTCTGATATATGGTCTGGTCCGTGGGTTTTGACATTTTTTTTTTTGTGTGGCTGTGTAATTATTAATTTGTGTTCATAAATCATTTGCTTTTTTATTTATTATTCTTCCCCCTCTCGTTACCGCAAATCTTCCTCAATACCCAAAAATGGGTTGCACGATCAACTTCTGTAAAAAAAGCACCTTTTATGCCTGTCAATTTAACAGAAAATACACAGGTTCGATCACAAAATACTAACAAAAACTTTGTTGCGTCAAAAAATTCTACTGTCACCACTTCATGCACTATTGTTGAACCTCATCAGTCTATTTGTGAAACTCAATATAAGTCTACACAATCTCAAGAAGTACAATCACATGAACGAAGGCTGCCTATTTTTTATGATCCGGTTGTTGGTTTATACGTAAAATATTTACAAGAAAATTCATTTGTGTTTCACAATTCTAATGTGACAATCAACAATTCCCATTGGGGTGCTTTTTTATTCCATAATTGTTCTGTACAGTACAATGGCAATAATATGGAATAAGAATTCAATGAATTATAAAGTTAAAAAGTTAATCCTTAAGTTATTAAAACCAAAAATTCTCAGTGAGCGATGGGAATAAATATTTATAGATTTAAGATATTGAACTTCAGAAGGTGCATTTAAGTGTTTATTCTTTTAAATTTGTTTAAAGTTTAGTTTTTAATCTTTACATTTTTTTTAAATGTAATAAGAAACAAAAAGTGTTAAATACAGTTATTTTTTTATTTAAGAGTTAATAATTAATATAATTCAATGATTTAAATGTGTTTGAATTAACCTAAGAATTTAAATTTAATAAATCTTATTATAATAAAAAAGATGAATTGTACATCGAAAAGGATTGTATATTGTGGGGATACCGTGTGATTATACCTGAAAATCTGCGGGCACAAATTCTTAAAGAACTGCACGAGCCGCATTTCGGCAGCGTTAAGATGAAAATGCGAGCAAGATCATGCGTATGGTGGCCTAAATTCGACGTGAATTTAGAAGAATTGTCAGCAACGTGTAAGGTTTGCATGCAAGAGCGTAAAACCCCTTCTAAAATTACATTAAACCCGTGACCCTCGCCAAATAAATGTTGGAATAGAATCCATTGCAATTTTTTAGGACCGTTTCACGGACATATGTTCCTGATTATTATTGACGCGTACAGTAAGTGGCCAGAAGTAGTCGATATGAAAGCAAACACGCAAGCAGAGGCAACAATCTTTCATCTAGAAAGTCTGTTCTCACGTTACGGACTGCCGAACCATTTAGTGACGGATAATCGGCGGTAGTTCACCAGTAAAGTATTTGAAATATTTGTAAAAGAGAATGGTATGAAACATACATTTACAGCCCCCTACCATCCGGCCACAAATGGGGCCGCAGAAAATTTTGTCGGTATTTTTAAAAATAAGATAAATAAAATGATCAAATCAGGTGTTAGAAATCGAAAATGCTTTTATAAGCGACCTCCGTGCGGGTTGGACGAATCGCGAACTCGACGACGACGGTTGCGCCCTCGCGAAAAAAGAAGTATCGCGAGGAGCTTCGGGCTCGCCAGATTGACCTGGGCAGCGATCGAGAGCCGATCGCGTCTCTCCGCTTGACCGATTACCTATAGTTCTGTAAATCGGCAACCAGCCCTTTTAGAAATAAAGTTTTGATGCATTGTGTTTTGCATTTGGGAGTGCATTTTTTAATATAATATTCCCCTGAGTTTCCTACAAATTTATTGGCGACCGTGACAGGACTCTGCGTGTGAAACACAATGGAAACCATCAAGAAACAAAGAAAACATCAGCGAGCGAGCTTCACCAAGGCGCACAATGCATTTATGGCAAAAATGGAAGGTGACTCGAGAGAAGAAAAACTGGTTGGTTTCCAATTCTTGGAGAATAAGATGGCGGAACTCGACGCGGTGCATTCAGATTACAACAAACTCTTGTTCGAATCGCAGTTGAATGAAGAAGATGTAACCAGAGAAATAGAAACAGACGACGATTACAAAACTACATTTCTGAAGGCAAAAATGAAAATGTGTGAGTTCCTGGAAACCAATGGTGAACGCCAGCAAGTCGTGATAAATAATGGCGCAACGACGGTTCCAAGAAAACCGATAAAGTTGCCAACGATTGAACTGCCGAAATTTACCGGAAATGTGAAAGAGTGGCTGCCTTTTTGGAGCGTCTTCAAAAAGATACATGAAGATGTGTCGATACAGGACAAATTTCAGTATCTCATTCAAGCTACAGTTCCGGATTCACGAGCGCGCGATTTAGTGAACAGTTTTCCTCCTGCAGCCGAGAACTATGATAAGGTTATTACGAGCCTCAAAAATCGATTCGGTCGCGATGACGTCGTTGTAGAATTTTACGTTCGCGAATTATTGGGCCTCGTACTACAAAATGCTGGAGGAAAAAAGTCGGCGCTCGCTAATGTTTACGACTGGCTTGAATCATACATCCGCGCTTTAAATACGCTCGGCGTAACCACAGATAAATGTGTCGCGATGTTATATCCGTTAGTGGAGTTGTCGCTTCCAGAGGAGGTGTTACGTGCTTGGCAACGGAGTGGACAGCACGTGACAACGGCGGCGGTTGACGCAAACGGTGAGGGTGAAGAGACGGATCGCCTGACCAAACTTCTTGAATTTTTGCGGCTGGAAGTGGAAAATCAGGAGCAGATCGACATGGCTTTAAAGGGCTTTTTTGTGCTACCATCGGAGACACACAAGGTCAAGAAAGTCAAGAGTAAGGATTCAGCAAAGGAGCCAGCGAGTGCAAGCGCTCTTCTCATGACGAAGGAAGAGAAACCGATGCCGTGCGTTTTTTGTCGAGGTAACCATGAGAACGATATGCGATACAAATAAAACACGCATTTTCTTTCTTGACGAATGCGTCAAGAAAGAAAATGCGTGTTTTATTTGTATTAAACGCGGGCACATTTCTAAAAAATGTAGAGTTAGTATTAAATGTAGTTGGTGTGGTAGACGGCATCACTTGTTTATGTGCTCAAGTTTTTCTACGAAAGACGACGACGCGAGTAAAAATCTAGGAAATCAGAAAGTCGAGAATAGTTTAGCTACTACTTGCGCGACTCCAGAAGTTTATTTACAAACATTACGCGTTAAAATCTACTCTGATTCGCGAGAAAAAATAATAAGAGCGATTTTCGATAATGCTTCTCAACGTTCTTATATTCGCGCAGATATTGCGAGAGAATTGAATTATGTACCTAGTGGAGACGTTGAAGTGATACATTCACTTTTCGGCGGTGTAAAAACGGAGCCAAACAGACATAATCTTTTTTTAGCACGTATGGAAAATCTTGACGGCTCTTGCGCGTGTAATTTTTCTGTTTTAAGTAAAGACACAATTTGTGAAACGATTCCGTGTATTAAAAAAGATTCGTGGGTAAAAGAGTTACAAAAGCGGAAAATAGTCTTGTCTGATCTTGAAAACCAGCAAGGTTCGATTGATATGCCTATCGGCGCCGACGTAGCCGGTAAATTATTAACGGGAAAGAAATATCAATTGAGCAACGGTTTGACGGCAATGGAAACCTTGGTGGGCTGGACAATTATGGGAAAGTTACTGAATATGCAGGTCGATCAGTCAGAGACGGCTGCTATGTTTACATCGATGCTTGCGCAAGAAGTCGACATATCCGAATTGTGGCGGTTGGATATTCTAGGTATTACCGATCCTATAATCCAAATAGATAAACGCGAAAGGGACGAAAATATGTTAAATTTTATAAAGAGTACGTCAAAGATAACTGCGGAGGGGCGTTATGAAGTAAAGTTACCGTGGAAAGATGATCACGCGCCTTTACCCGAGAATTTCGATATCGCTCAAAGTAGACTTCGAACGACTTTAGAAAAATTAGATAAACAAGGTTTACTTTCAGAGTACAACGATGTTTTTGATAATTGGTTACGAGAAAATATAATCGAAAAGGTGCCTGATGACGAAATTTCCTACTCCAGTCATTATCTGCCGCACCGCCCCGTTACAAAGCCGAATAGCACAACCAAAATTAGGCCAGTTTTTGATGCGTCGGCTAGGAAAGACAATTGTCCGTCGCTTAATCAGTGCCTTGAAAGGGGACCAAATTTAATAGAGCAAGTTCCGTCCTCTCTCAACAGATTTCGCGAAAGATAGATAGGAGTTGTTTCAGATATAAAGAAAGCGTTTTTACAAATCGTTGTGAATAAAAAAGATCGAAATTTTCTTCGCTTTTTACTGATCGTTGACGGAAAAATGACAATTTTTAGACACTGCCGCGTTGTCTTTGGATTATCGTGTAGCCCATTTTTATTATCCGCAACGATGACTTTACTTTTAGAGGCAGCCTTGAAGAAAGTGAAAGAAACAAACGAGTCTGCTTGGACAATAAATTCAGTTAAAAAATTGAAAGAATCATTTTACGTGGATAATTGTGTAACAAGCGTTGACTCATTCCAAAATCTCAAAGTTTTCGTCCGCGAAGCTACGGCAATAATGGCCACGGGCAAGTTCGATTTACGCGGATGGGAGCATACTGGCGAGTGTTTTGAACGCGAGAGCACGCTTGTACTTGGAATTTTATGGAATAAATGCAGAGATACGTTAGCTGTAAATCCGGACGCGATACATAGAAGTATACCTGAAGTTATAACCAAAAGAGCTGTTTTGTCCGCGACACATAAGATGTTTGACCCGATCGGCTTTACCTGCCCGGTATCTTTATAGCCAAAGATATTGCTTACGAAATTATGGGAAGAAAAGATCGATTGGGACACAAACATTAATGATCATCGAAGACGCGAATTTTCTCGGTGGGTTAAAGATTTATCATTATTAAAACTAATCGAATTGCCGCGAAAACTCGGTGAAGGCAAATTGACGCTTCAAGCTTTCGGAGATGCGAGTGGATTAGCTTACGCGACTGTAGTTTTTGCGAGAGTAGAGTTCGGAAATTTTGTTAACGTACAGTTACTGAGCGTAAGATCCCGGATCGCGCCGAAAAAGACGACGATACCTCGACTCGAGTTGATGGCCGCGTCAATAGCTGCGCGACTTACTAATGCGGTGTTAAAGTCGTTAACCTGCGACGTGGAATGGGTCACTTTCTGGTCTGATTCCACGACGGTATTAGCGTGGCTAGATCGCGATATTCAATGGGGAACATTCGTATACAATAGAGTTCGCGAAATAAAAGTCTTGAGTGGCACAAATGAGTGAAGATACGTACCGGGCATTCGAAACCCCGCAGACTTTCCCTCGCGAGGCTGTAGCCCATTGCAACTCGTTGAGTCGGAGTGATGGCGCGGGCCAGACTGGCCACGAAAATCCGAGTATGAATGGCCTAGCGCAACGCGACATGTAGATGAAAGTGAAGTAAATAGCGAAGTAAAAAAGAGCACTTTAATCCAGATGATAAGTATAGATAACGCGGATTTTAAATTGAGTGATCATTTTTCTACTTATACAAAGCTTTTGCGTTTTGTGGCGTGGACTCGCCGGTTTATAAAAAACAGAAAATTAGAATTAGAGAAATGTAAGGTACTAAAATGCGATGATTCGCACAACGAAGAAATTTTAAGAAAACCGTACCTCTCTGCAGAGAAACGAAAGAGTTTGTACTTAACATTTAATGAGATAAAAGAAGCAGAAATTAGTTTATTAAAATATTTACAAAGCGTTATGTTTCAAAATGCGGATAAAAATAAGTTATCGTCATTTAAGACGTTAGTGAATGAACATGGGTTGTATGTTTTAAAAACAAAGATTGTAAATCGAAACGATGATTGCTTATTTATTTGTCCTATTATTTTAGATAAACACGATATTGTAAAATTGCTTGTTAGAGAAATGCACGATAGATGTGGACACTCAGGAACTTAACTCGTAATGAATAGTTTACGTGAGAAATTTTTGATAATTTCACTACGATAAATTACTCGATCAGTCGCTTCGAGATGTATTGTTTGTAAGAAGCACAGATCGAAGCGCATGGAAAGTGAACCATCTCCACTTCCCGTAAATCGTATACGAGATTGCGCAATATTTGAAGTTACTGGAATTGATTTCGCGGGCGCTGTCTTTGTAAAGGGTGGAGGGAAAGCGTGGATATGTATTTTTACATGCGCCCTTTATAGGGTCGTTCATTTCGAACTTGCGTCTTCATTATCAGTAGCTAGTTTTCTAGAGTGTCTTCGT
This sequence comes from Ormyrus rosae, assembly GCA_035047165.1. Taxonomy (NCBI): domain Eukaryota; kingdom Metazoa; phylum Arthropoda; class Insecta; order Hymenoptera; family Ormyridae; genus Ormyrus; species Ormyrus rosae. The sequence continues at coordinate 6,296 of JAWWML010018537.1, forward strand.
AGTTTTATCGCAAGGCGTGGACGCCCACGATGTATATATAACGATAACGGAACGAACTTCTGCGGAGCAGCTAATGCTTTACAAGGTTTAGATTGGGCAAAAATCGTCAAGTAGTCAACGGCGTTTCAAATCGAATGGCGTTTTAATCCGCCCTCCGCGCCTTGGTGGGGCGGTTGATGGGAACGCTTGATAGGTGTTTTAAAATAAATTTTAAGGAAAATTTTGGGCAAAGCGAATCTTAGTTATGAAAACTTAACTACCTCTTCGTGCGATGCTCAAGCTATTATTAAGTCACGCCGATTGACGTATGTGTCAGAGGACGCAGAAGATTTTAAACCATTGTCACCGGCTATGTTCCTCCAAGAAATACGAGAGTTTGGCGTTCCTGATTTAGATATGCTCTACAACGAAAAATTAAACAAAAAATTGCGGTACAGGCAAAAGATATTAAATCTTAGAACAAGATTTCGAGCGGAGTATTTAAGTCAGCTGTTATTGAAAATCGGAAAAAGAAAGGAAACGCGATCGGTCAACGTCGGAGATATTGTTCTAATCGGCGACGATGTACGAAAATGAATTGAATGGCCGCTTGCGCGAATTACAGAATTGATTGTAGGACGCGATGGAAACGTACGAGTATGCGTGTTGAAGACAAAAAATGGAACTTTAAAAAGACCTATACAACGAGTTTATCCGCTAGCAATAGCATCAAGTAACGATGATCTCGCAAAACAGTTAAGCGAAACAGCGGAATGTAAAGTTTCTAAAGTTAAATTAGATGAGGAAAATGTTAATTTCAATGATAAACAAAGCGAAGGTTTTGATGAGCGTAACATTAAAGAGAGGGTTTCTGGTATGAACAAAAAAGAAAAAATTGTAACCACGAGAAATGGACGTCTAAATAAAAAACCAGATAGATTTATGTACTAGCAGCTTGTAATTTACATTTTATATTAGTATATAGTATTTCTTATTATAAATTTTAATTTTTTCGTTTTATGACTATTTGGAAAATCATATTGTTCTAGATTTGATTTGCATTTAACTGTGATTTTCCAAAAAGGGGGGAGGATGTTAGAAATCGAAAATGCTTTTATAAGCGACCTCCGTGCGGGTTGGACGAATCGCGAACTCGACGACGACGGTTGCGCCCTCGCGAAAAAAGAACTATCGCGAGGAGCTTCGGGCTCGCCAGATTGACCTGGGCAGCGATCGAGAGCGGATCGCGTCTCTCCGCTTGACCGATTACCTATAGTTCTGTAAATCGGCAACCAGCCCATTTAGAAATAAAGTTTTCATACATGTGTTTTGCATTTGGGAGTGTATTTTTTAATATAATATTCCTCTGAGTTTCCTACATCAGGAAAAAAGTGAACGAAGCAATTAATAAATTCTTATTTGATTATAGAAGTACGGAGCATTGCTCAACAGGTCGCTCTCCGGCATAAATGATTTTCAAGCGCGAAATTCGCACAAAACTAGATTTTTTGAAATCAATTGAGTAGATAAGCTAGACGGCCCCTGGACCAGGCGGCTACTGGATCAAACGGGTCAGAGATCGCCCGCTTTAGCCCCCCCCCCCCCCTCGCCACGCGCTTCAGCTTATACGACGGAGCGGTTAGATACTCCGCCACAGCTTAGCTTATCTATTACAGAGACTTAATCTTATTCCATGTTCGATTGCGTCATTTTGTAAAATTTTTTCAATAGTCTAACGTTGTGAAGAGCACAGGTTGTCTTGAAATTTCCATTATGGTGAGGGAAAACTGTTACCAGCTTCATTTTATCAAATGGCGGATAGCTCAACTCTAAGACGTCGAAAACATTGAACTTAAAGCGTTCTAGTCATTTTTTCTGTACAGAGTCCATAGCTAAAAGTTTAGTAGCATCGTGTAATGCTTTACGAATTATACTGCCCACTTATCGTAAGGAATATCGCCAGAATTCCATTCCAAACCATGATAGTTACGCTTCAGCCAGGTATTCTCGCACTTATACTTATCGGTGAGTCGTCGCCAGGAGAAGGGCTTTTTGAATAATAGTACTAGAGGTTCATCATTATCATGCAGTGAAAAGACTACCAGCTCCTAGAGAATGAAATCGTTGACGGGTTGTTTGAAACCCTGTAAGTCTACTGCGTATTCCATCTCGATGATTTTACTGAATCTTTCCATCGAAACTTTTGGGCTTTTATAAGAGCCCATCTTCTCTCCTCCTCCTCCGAGAAATTTAAACAAGTTTCTTCACGTCACCGCTTACGGCATTGTACTGAACTATACGATCGTGTAAGATCAAGCAATAGGCTGACGTATTGTTTGGAAAATTATTTTGCGATTCAAATTCCAGACGAACGTCTACCGGGGCACTCTTTAACACCTTACTTTGTTTCGAACAATCGATCACGATGAGGGTCACATAAGTTATGAAATCAGACTTTTTCAACATGGGTTCAATTAAGCTTTTTTCATAGTACGAGTTTTGAAATTGAGCATACACTTCGTACAGCAGGGCGTATTGATTACGAGCAATATCAAGGTTTAGATTTCCATAAGGATAGCATTGTGAATTGAGAAAGAGTTTCACGTTGCTAACATTACAATGATCGAATTGGCTAGCATTGATGATTCCACGATTTTCTCGATTTGTCTGAAAGCCTAAGGCGATAAAGCGAGGCTTCTCCAACTGATTGGACGGTTTCACTGTCCAAACGTGTTTCAGAGAGGTGGGTAGTGTCGGATACTCGAACAACTCCCAGGTGCGGAAACTCACGTTGATTGGTCTGTTTTTTTCTACAAAATTTAACAATAGAAAACACTTAACACTTTTTCTTATTCTTAACACTCGAAACGATCACGTAAGGCATAAACCACTCGATTTTCGTCAACTCGACCTTGAAAGCTTCGAGTTCTTGCTCGGCAACTTGAGTTTGAACAACGGCGTTCAGATCGTTTCTTGATCTTGTAAGTATGAGTTACATACTAATTTACGTTGCAGACTCCTTAAGGTGCAATCTGATTGTAATAGTTTCTCCACGAAAATTAATCAAGTTTCCGTCTTGATCAACTATACGTATTTGTAAATGATCTATACTTCTGACTGTAATGGGTAGGTAAATGATCTGCGATGGAACTTCAATGATCTTATATCCTGCTGGTACTGTGGGAAAGAATTCATGAATCGTATGCACCTTCTCGCCATTTATATACCCTACCATATTGATGTTACACTCAACTCGTATGGCGTTGATTCTGAGAATAGCTACAGGTAAGTCAGAGATGTGTTCTCGTTTACTCGTCAGAAGCTGTTCAGTGAAACCAAGTAGCTTACCGATAGAGTTATTTGGACGGAAATCTACAGGATGTGTGCAATGCAATACACTACGTAATGTATTCATGTCTGGTTTTAGCATAATGGAAATTCCTTTCGATTTCAAGGAATCCTGAAGAAATGCCTCTATGTCTTCGATTTCATATCTACCCGTCGGTAAGGTAATTTCTTCCGAATCAACGTAAAACTAGTTATTGCCTGCATCGATATTCGGTATCGAATTAAACGTTAAGAGTTCGACCAATCCGAGAACATAATTTTTGTTCGATGAGAGTTCGATCGGTGGAAAATGCTGCGTTTCGGGCATGGATATAGTTCCGGAAAGACTGAGCGTCAACGAAGTCTCCATGACTGTTGAAACTGTTCTGAGTCGACAACTCATCAGGCTACCATTTATATAGCTTTACATAGAAACTTGACGCAGAGATGACCACAGTTAAAGGTATCATAATCTTGATATCTTTCAATGTTGTATTTAACCTTATCGACGTTGAGATAGGTCAATAATTCTAGAGGAGGCTGAAGATCACCAAAGCTATCAAAATGCACTACACTTTTACCTAGCTTTCGATAAGCAACCCAATGCGTTCCAGGTCCACTAGTATCGTCTAGATTTACGATAGCTGATTCTCGATAATGAGGACCGTCTTGGGGTAAATCATTTCTCATGAATACTCCGCGAAAATTTGATTTAAAGATCTTTTTTGCTTCAGTCCTTTCTTCTTGTTCATACTGAGACCCAATCCAGTTTTGTGAGGTCTCAAGAATAGGCCTCTACCGAGAGCAATCTCCTCCATCTTCTTATTATCTCTCTGCGCTTCGTTCAATTGTTGTTTAGCTGCACTTGCATCGTTGACTGCTTTGGCGATTCCTGCAGAACCTCCTGCTAGTGCACCAGCAGCACTTAAGCCGGCAAATACAGGTACTAATAAGGGTAGAAATCCACCAATTTTCGAAGGTATAGGTAAGACTCGTGGAACAGTGACATTATGTTTACCACCATACGTTTTAATGGCTTCTCGAGCGCCCTTCAAAGCTGAGAGAATAATTTTGCGAGCATTTCTGCTTTTAATCATGGATTTTGAAGCAGCTTTTACTATCTTGTTGAACACTGTCTTCCTAGTACCCATTCCTAACTTTCTTTTTAGTTTCATTGCGTTTGTAATTGTAAAAGCAGCTATTTTTTCACCTCTAGAAGCGTGTTTCGCCAGCACTCGATTTCAAGCTCTTTCAGCTAAAATTTTATCCACTTTGTGTCTACCTTCGAGATCTTCCCGATTTTGCGAGTAGGCTGTATCGTGCTCTTTGCAAGCTCTATCGAGAGGATTGATATCTGGATCTCCTCGAGGTAAGCGTTCAGTGAGTTTTGTGCCTGGTTCACAGTACTGATATCCTGGCAAATGAAGTTCCACTGGAAGTTTATTTAAAATATTATTCAGAAGGCCAGCACCTCGTCTTGTATGTATAATGATGATGATGATGATGATGATGATGCGTAGTTCAAGCGCTTTGCTCGAGGTTCTGCTCGAAGCGATGTGAGAGAGCGCTCGATGCGGCGCTTGGAGAGATGCTGCGCAGGGCGAGGGAGCGCTCGATGCTTGAAGAGAGGAGAGCGCTCTGTAGCGGCGTTGCTCGAGGATGCGCTTGCTTGAAGTGAAGGAAGCGCTCCGATGGCTCTGCGGCGGCAAGTCCCTCCGTGCCAGTCGATGGGACTGTTTTCCACCCGCTGAGGCTTCTTCGTTGCGTAGTGGGAGGACACAGCACTAACTCCACTACGTCGACCCTTGGAGCGGGTCTGGACGAGAGAAAGCCCGCCCAACTTAGTGTAGGCCACACCACCCAGGAAGGGAAGGTTCAGGAGGAACCTTTGAAAGTGGGAGTTCTTGTGGGGTTGGTCTCGCCAGAGTCCGACCCTCTAAGAGACTGAAGTCCTTAAAAAAGGCGGGATGTTCAGTCTGCCGTAAGATCGGTAGTCAAGCTCCTTGTGATCGAAGAGAGCGCCGGTCGATCCGGAGCTTAAGGGAGCGCTCTGTTGCCTCGGCGTTCGATGAGATGTGAAGAGAGCGCTCTGTTGTTCGTTGAGTTGACGGAAGAGAGCGCTCAGTCGTTGGATCCGATGAATTTGAAGGTAGGCCTCTAGGTAAGGTTGAAGATGTAGGTGGCGGATCCACTCGCCGAGCTGCTGCAGTAGGGTTGACTTATCGAGATGCCTGAAGGTCTCCGTTGATGTAGATCTCGATGATGCCTTCGTTGTTGTAGATCTCGATGATAGAGTAAACTCCAAAAGCCTTCGTTGAAGTGCTAGTTTGGGGAAGGGAAGGTTTTTGAAATAAAAAAGATTTTTCTCTTTTTCAAAAAAAACTCAAGCTTCGCTTTATTCACTGGAGGTTTTGGCAGAAGTACATCTGGCCACATCTACAAAAAGATGCCTTTTTTGATAAGCGATCGCTTGGTCAGCGAAGGGTATCTGACCCGCCGGACCGCCTCGCTTATATGTATCTCCCGCGCTAGTCTGACCGCGGGTCGGCCGCGAACCGGCCGTCGCCGCCTAGTGGCGCGCGCCGGTACTTCACTCGCGCGTGTTCGCTTCGGACGGCGGGAAATTCGAATCGGTTATTCGCATTTATTTTACATCTTTGGAGCTTAAAACTAAGCGTAGAGACTAATTATTAATTATTAAATTAATATATGTATATATATATACACGCGGGTATCACATTGTTTCATGAAAGTCTGATGAAAGGGGTTGCACTGCTGCCTCGCTACAAAATCGCTAGGAAAAATTCAAGATTGGATTACGTTTATTGAGACGATCCGAACGAACTGGTTGATCGTCTTCGTCTATTGATCACCGAAAGATCAGCTGGGAATCATAGTCACATCAATGAGATTCACTCGATCGTGGAGGAACTTCACGAAGCTGGCTATATATATTGATGTGTATACAGATTTAATCATTATCAATATGAGCGTCGACGTGTTCGGACATAATCTGAAACGAAGCGAGACTACTCGAGGCCCTCCGAGCATTGGTTACAAATTCATGCTCGAAGGTGACTACGACATGGAGCGGAAAAAACTATGTAATTTAGGCTCTCGTAAAAACTTGGACGAAGCTGTGAATTTGAAGATTTTGCGGGAAGAAATTCAGCAGGCAATGAATGCCATATCGGACTTGAAAAGAAAATTCGATCAATTGGATGAGCTACTTGATGGTCACAGAGATGACATTGATAATAAATTTAAAAATTATGATACTGATATTTTTGCTATAAAAGAATCAATATCGCGAGTCTCTCCAAACATTTAGTCGTTAGACTTTGCATGATCAACATGAAAGCAGCCATAGTAGAAGAGATACACAAACCTGCTCCACGAAACTACCAACGTCAGAAGTTCAACATACGAGGCTTGGATGAGACTTGGCAAGCTGATCTCGCCGAGATGATACCTTACGCTCGAGAGAATAAAGGCTACAGATATATGCTTACGGTAATAGACGCTTTCTCAAAATACGCTTGGGCCATACCGGTCAAAAGAAAAAATGGAGAAGAAGTAGCCTCGGCAATGAAATTCATACTGAGTAAAAGTCGAGTACCTAAAAACTTGCAAACCGATCGAGGCAAGGAATTTTATAATAACAATTTCTCAGATCTTATGAAACAATAGAAGATCAATCTCTACTCGACGTTTAGCAACCTGAAAGTGTCCATCTGTGACAGATTTAATCGAACGCTCAAGAATAAGATGTGGATACAGTTCAGCCTGCGTGGTAACTTCAAGTGGCTCAACATCTTATCCAACTTGATGGTAACTTACAACGCTACGAAACATCGAACCATAGGCTTGAAGCCGCAGGATGTTAGTCATACAAATGAACGTTTCGTGGACAAGTCTGTAAGCAAGAAAGCAAAATTTAAGATAAATGATAAAGTACGCTTGAGTAGATTGAAACAACTCTTCGAGAAAGGTTATACATCCAATTGGTCTATTGAGATATTTACGATTAATAAAGTATGTCGAACGAATCCGATCACTTACCATCTCATAGATTATAAAAAGCAACCCGTTTCCGATGGCTTTTACGAGCAGGAGTTACATCTAACAAAGTATTCCGATATCTATCTCGTGGAAAAAGTAATTAAGAAACGAGGGAATCAGGTATTTGTAAAGTGGTTGGATTTCGATAGTTCGCATAAGAGTTGGACAGATAAAGGTGGTATTTAAATGAATGAAAGCTAGATCTGACTCATTATCGATTTAACAATCGTCACATACACTTGACAAAATGGGTCAAAGCTGTGAAAAAAAGTGGGCAGCCACAGCAATAACAAGATCAGCCAGCGGAGGGAAGAGGACGTTTTCGAAGAGAAAAATACGAACGTTGGCGAAGATATGGTGGTGGTGGTGGTGGTGGAGATCATATAGTACTCAATAATAATTCTATAAATGAAAGAAATAGGAATAGATAATAATGAAGTCAAATAGAGAGACAGAGAGAGAAAGAGAAGTGGCGAGAGCCCCTCTCCTGCGCCCTCACCTATGAAATTCTCCAGCTAAAAAACAATCTCTTCGTTTACTTCCTTCTCTCTCTCTCTCAACATTTTATTTAAATAATTATAAAGAGTTTATTTAGTTTATAAAACTTTACAAAGAATAATCTACACGATAATATTTTTTTTATAAAAAAAGTATAATTTATTCATTTGAATTCCACAACATTGTTGTTAATGTACGTTATGGTTAGTTGTAATTTATTTGCAGCGTCAGTCATACATTGAAACATAGCTTCATCCATCAAGGCAGCTGAAACACGGTCTAGTATTTACGAATATTGTATAAGTAAATTTGTACACATATGTGTGTGTGAGCACACATATATGTATGAGAGTGCGACGTTCCAGACCATTGTAAGTCTAAACGTCATTGATGCGTACGCTACCATCGCGAGCACTTGTCGCTGTACTATGAGTGTGTCTTAGCACCTGTGTAATAAAATATATGGTATATTCAGATATAACTGCATTTATTAAACTCCTACACCCGCCTCCCAAGATATAACACACGGCCTGGTAGAAAAATTTGAAACTCTTCCTCAGGTTCTGCAACGACTTTTACTCCGTATCGAGTTTTGACATATCTCATTGCTGTTACCATATACATATGTTTTTTTTCCACATCAGATGGTTTCTTCGTAGGTAAAAATTCAGCCTTTGCAATCTTATTTAAAGCTGAGAAGTCCATCTGGAATGAGAGAGAGAAAAAAATAAATTTTAATAGCAAATATAATAAATAAAGTTTATTAAATAAACATTATTAAATATAAATTTTAGTAAAAACTATAATAAATACAGTTTATTAAATCAAGTTTATTAAATAAAATTTATTAAATATAATAAATAAAGTTTAATTGAATTAATTAATAAGTACTATTTACTTTTATGTGTATCTCTTAATCTTTTCTTCTTACTTAGAGGAGACTCGTAGTAGTCGCTGTCGTCGTTTTCAACGGATACAATGATCTCCGGCTCTTGATGCAGCTCCTTATATCCCATCTTCGATCGAGGCGCCATGTCCGCTCGAGCCGCCGAATCCGCTGCGCATGCGCAATGATTAGCACCCTCGCTTAGTGCGAGTTCACATGCGCGAATCGTATAATGTCCCCATGGTAACGTATCCGTTTGATCGACGATGACGTGTCGCTTGTCATCGGGAGAACTAAGAGCAACTTTCTGTCGTTTCTCAGATCTCATGATATGCAGCCTCGAGCGAATGTTGCATTGCTCACGCGTTTCTATATCTCGATCGAGCAGACATCGTCGATAGTCGTCAAAGGTGATGGTAGTCCTGACGACCGATGCCTTCACATCCTTAGCCTTCTTTATCGGCTGTTGTTCGTCGATCAAGATGCTATACGTCTTGCTACGCAGGCCGATAAACTCTCGCATAACTTTACCATTGCATTCATCTTTCATTAGACTCAAGACCTTCTTGTTCGCTCGAGGCATACCAAAGCGATTATCCAATGAGTAATCGGACGTATCGAACCTCTCAATGTTCTCCTTTATCATGTCGTACACGTTGATGCCTTTTATTTCGTAAACGAGACTGTCCGTGTCCGTGTATAGGGGTTTGCATTTGTCACCTAGCTGCTGCCTCATGTAGGAGTAATGAAATTCATATACCTTGGTTTTCGATAGATCGAGAATGGACAGACCTACGTATACAGGCTTTCTGATGAAGATCTCGGTACGCGAGAGCTGCACGGCAACTAGATTCTCATCAAATATCGCAGTACTGAGGAAATTAGGCTTGGCTATGAGAGCCTCAGCTCCATATCGTCCTTCCCATTTATTGATGAGTTTCACGTCCACATGTTTTCGCTCGTTTTCCATCGTTTTGCCGTTGACCGCATTGATGAGTAGCTTGAAGAAGAGCTTTTCAAATTCGTTCTTTGCATTCTTTCTCTTCTCCGCATTGAGATCGACGTATGGCTTTAGCCAAGCACTCTGTTTAAAACTCAAAGCTCTGTGCACTTGTGTCAAGATCAGTCCGTTTTCGAGAGCTTGTTTGAGAGCGCGATAGTGGACGACGTATGGCTCCTTGTTGTGCAGAGTTGTGCAGAGCTTCTGCTGTTTCGAGGCTGGTGGTGTGTAATGCTCAGGACACAGTGGCAAATCCTTGTGAGTATCGTGAATTTGCTCCGGATACTCGAGGTTCACCTCCAGGATGTAACCGATGAGATCGTCATCCTTTTTCTGTAGAAATTTTTCCGCTGTGAGTATCTCCGAATGCTCCATCCATTTAAATTCTCCGTACGGTAGAGCTTGCGTCATAGCCCAGCCGTAGAGGTTGTTTACGTCAAAATATGCGAGATAGGTCTCTTCCTGACATTCTTCGTCTTGTTCTTTGATGTAGCGATTGTTTGCTTTAGAGACGAAGGCATGAAGCGAAAAGAGTCTACGAATCTGAAGTTGATATCGCTGCCTTGGATGTATTTGATAAAGGAGATGTACTTCTATTTATTCTGAGGAATCAGACTCACTCGCCCTTTTAGGCTGTTGGAAATGCCAATCTCTTTGATGATGAGGTGAGAATCATATTCCGTGAGATTGTGAAATACAACGGGTATGAAAGCTAAGCACTGATAGTTGATGTTATAAGGTTGATAGGCAGCACCTCTGTAGCGTCCTGTCAGGTGAAAATGATCCTTGACCTTTACTTCATCATTCACGAATGTGACATGACTTGGCCTTTGAAAATGTTTCTACGTCAGCTGGTGTGAGAATCATCGACTTTGGTTTCGCATACATTTCCTCCAGTTTCACACGAAGCTCTTGCAAATTTTCAACGAACCACTGAGCAGGTGTTTTGGTACTACTCTGTTGTCTATAATACCTATACTCGGAGAGAGTGTCATCGAAACAGCATTTCACGTAGTATCCTACACTGTAAGCCTGATGCTCTTGAAAAGCTTACCTCTGATCTGTAGGCTTCAAGAGACATTCAAAGTCAGCGTAGACGACGAAAGGTACTCTCTCCTTGCGAATGAATCCCTTGAACTATAAAATATTTTCCTTTGCTTTGCTAGGTAATTGAATCTTACACTTTTTGACTTGATAGCAGTCGATGTCGTGCTGAGTCAGCTGAAATTCTGTTTTGAAGAAGTGTAAACATCTATCGCAGATGTAATTCTTCCTTTTGGTTTTCGATAACTGAACTTTTACTAATCGAGACAAATTCTTTATCCAGACGTAATGCATTCTGGGTAGTACAGTTGGTGCAGTGTCACCCTCTTCCTCCTCCTCCTCCTCCTTTTTCTCGTCTACGTAGTAGTCCTGAACGTGAAGCAAATTAACATGTTTATCCTTTTTGCAAGATGTCACATGACATGGTGACACATTGAAGCTTTTAGCTTATTTTTTCAAAATATACACATTCACAGAGACATCGTTCTGCCGCTCAAATCTCGGCACTTGTTTCAGAGTCGATGGAAAATCTATTCTATCAAAGTTGAGCTCGTCTTTGAATGTTAAGTATTGCGTAACACGATAGGAATTTTTATCCATGGCTGGATGAAGTGCGGACAAGACAGCCCACTTGAAACATTCGTTATCATTATTTTGAACGTTTACACAAGCATGTCTCCTCATTATTTTCTCTGGTAAAGGAACAAATGAGCTGCCCTTCATAGGGTTATATTTGTTTATGTTCAGAGTTAAACTGAGAATCTGTTTCAAAGTCCAACCAGAATCTTGCTCTTGGAATTCCTCGATTGCAATTTCAATTGGTTTTCAAATGCTTTCATTGAAGCACTCTGTCAAATCCGTAGACTCGAATATTGGAACATTTTTACCCTATTACAAAGTCCTCATAAATCCCGATAAAAAGGAGCATAAAATTTTATCGGGTTCTATGAGGTTTCTGCTCCTTTTTATCGGGATTTATGAGGTCTTTTTCAACAGGGTAGTATTGAAATACTTAACTTCTGTAAGCTTTACATTCGATTTTTCAATAATATATTTAGTGTCTGTGTGTTGGACACTGGTTTGAGGATGTGAAGAAGGCGGCGACTTGGAGAAAGTCCGAGAAGGGCACATAATAAAACAGCCGTAATCAGCATACAAGCGCTTTTATTCTTCCACTAATTTCTTAAGCCTAATCAGTCTTACAGAACTAACAACTTTAATTGTATCAAATAATATAAAAGCTTTCATACTCTCGAGAGCGCCCGAAACATAGTTGCTGCGTGCAAGCGACTGCTGCTTGCAGCCTCAGCTGAAGCAGTTTTATACGCGTGTAGTTCCGTCTTCGGTTCCGCTTTCAGTAGATGGCTCTCGGCTGCAGAATCTGCTTGCGCCTCGAGCGGGAGATTGTAGGGACTGGCTGTACTGCCACATATACTCAGCTGTTAATTCGCAATTCACTTTCACTGCGCTATACTGTGTAACAATCTGCCGGGATCTGACAGATTGTACAAGGAGGGTGTGAAATGAACTGTAGGAAAAAGGATTTTGCCAGGTAGCAGGTAGAGCGCGGGGTACGGCAGGCAACCGCTGCGCGAGTGACGTGCCGTAAATAAACTGATTTGGAAATCGATTACTGATTAAACTCGAACTTTATTAAACACTAAAAATATCCTCAATAACACACTGTAAAAGAAAAACGGGCGCCAGCCGCGATTTTGTCGCGACACCAAACCGAACCCAAACTTCACGCCGCGCGAGCACACCAACGGCCGCGCGCACGAGTAACACAACAAAATTACTAGCCACTACGTTGGCTCAACGAATTTTGGATTAATATTTAAGTGATTGCGTCCTCGCAATACCACTTACAAATCTTTCCCCACAAAACTATTAAACGTAGCCACGTGGCTGTACTTCCAGGACTTTATAAACTTTTTTATAAAATGCGACCGCGCACTGTCAAAGATCCTGGGAGAGTGTTGGTGCGAGCGCGAGCTTCCGATCGCCTCCGTCTTCTTGCATACTCGCGCCTGCGCAGTTTGCATTGCCGCGACTCGCGTAGTACCGCGAGTCGAGCCGGTGATTGTAACCTTGTCGCGTGCGCGGTTCGAGTTGTCATCGCCTTGTGAGCTACTGCAGTCGACAAAATCCAGGTAAGCCTTGCTGTAGTAGCGGTTCTAATCCTCTTAAAATTTATCTAATGAGAGCATTGCTCTCCTCTCGTTTTATTTACAGGTGCTGTAGCCAAGCGGTGAGAGGACTGGGATGGAGAGAGACCGCTGCAGACATCCAGGTTGCCGGGAGTTAGTTTCCGATCTTCAATTGCGGTGCTCAGGTAATTGCTTTTCTGTAAGCCTCCTAATAAAAGTCTTGTTCGTGGGTGCAATTGCACACTGGTAGAGTTGTTGTGTTAGACTTAGTTTCCTCTGCATGTTATCCTAACCTCTTTCCCATGTTTACTTGTAGTGTGTCAGAGGCCTACTTTTAATATGACAAAGTGAGGTACTCTGTTCTGTCCAGTTAAGTAGCATACTAATTCTTTAATCTTTTCAGAAGTATTTGGCTGATGGTCGAGCCCCTCATTCTTCAGGAAAGCTGAAAACTACAGGGCCAGCGCAGGATTCCTATGCGCCTGGAGTTACTGCCTACAGAAAAGGAGCTGCGAGAATCATCAATAGGAGCTGTACCATCGCCTTTGAACGGTAAGTAAATTCACTCTATTTTCTATTACTTTTAATCCATTTCTCTTGATGATATTGCTCGTTCCTTACTTGACTTCTCTAATACTCTTTTCTTCTTGCAGGTAACTCCCCACCGATAGTGCAACTACATTCCCCCCTGTTAATATTAATTTATTTGATCCGGGTTGGTGTGTGCTCGGGGTGGGCAAGGTCTGGGTCCTGGATGGGACTCTCCAGGATCCAGTGATTAAGCTAACGAGCCTCAGTGACAGGCAG
>JAWWML010018558.1:0-20037 GCA_035047165.1 Ormyrus rosae
AAAATCTTTTTTTTTCTTCTCATATCTCAAGTTACGATCCAGAATAGTAATTTTTACTCCTTTTTTTCTCTCAGTGTGCAAGTCATAGTAACAATTAATATAATTCAATGATAGCGCGAAAAAATTTTAAATTACATGAATTTCGGAGTAAACTGTATATCGTTTAAACTAAATTAACACCCGTTAATTATTCAATTTCTTTTTTTCATTTCTCAAAAGAAATTACTAAAATATTCAAATCTTTCGCTCCACGTTTAACCGGTCTCTCCGCCGAGCTTACTTACACAGCAGTTATCATCTGTAAAGAGAATCCCCATGCATGACAAACGAGAATCATAAATTTCCAAAACGGAAACTGGCAAAGTGGAAAGAGCATATAAAAGTCTGATCGCCGCCCATTTTTCCAACGCGGAAATCCCTCCGGCGAGATGTGAAAAATCGCGTTCGTTACATCGGAAAGACGTTCCCGTAAAAATTAATATAAATTTTGCGCGGAAACAAAATTCCGCAAACTCATTACAACCCTCTGCTTTTAGCTCGAAATCCCGCTCGGCAAACTTCCCTCCTCCATTCCCGCGTCGCGGAGAGCCGGGCTAATATTTAAACTCCGATCCCTCCATTATGCAGTCGTCGTCGTCGTCGTCGGTGTGGTTTCTCCACCCCTCCCGGGGGAGGCTTACCTGTAAGAGGAACTCCGAGTAGGATCGGCAGCGCTTCCGCCGCCTGGACGAGTGCCCAGGACTTAGCGAACTGTCGGGCCCTCAGCCTCTCGAGCGCGAGCATCTTCAGGGAGTAGAGGCTGCCGCCGAGCGAGGCGCCGTAGAGGCCCGAGGCGAGCACCAGTCCGTGGTAGCCCTGCACGCTGCCCAGCGCCACCTGGGCTATGGCTGGACGGGAACAGAGAGCGATTATATATATGTGATTTTGGTGTTTTAAATCCTCGTCGTTGGTCATTTACGGAGCGCGGAAAAATAGTCGCAGAGTTGTAACCGTTTTTTTTTTTTATTAGAAACAAAGCGTCGCAAGTAGCGAGATCGCGATTGCGCGCGACGGAGAGGCGGATTCTCTGTTTGCTCCATTTCGTGCGGTCTGAATGTTTCGTTTTTGTAAGAGAAATGCTTTGGTCTTCCTATATAACCAGTGGCTGAAATCCTCGTATTTCCAGCCGGGATGTAATTTTACATTTTACTTTGAAGGGATTACGCGAAGCTAATTAGTGCAGTGTAATACATCGTCTAGCGTTAAAAGCCCTCTGCTTAATTACGGAAATTGACAAGATGCGAGTTAAAATGTAAAATGTTGAAAACCGCAGGTAATCTATGAAAGGCAAAAGAATTAGGACGAATAATTCGAGCCGGATTGTGAAAATTAAAAAATATTTTCTTTTTGATTTTCGACTGCTTTCGCAAATATTCCCTAATTAAGTTTTGTAATAAAAACATAATTCCATCGTAGAAATTTAAGACTATTTCTAAGTTTCTCCAGATAAAAAAAAAAGATTTAATAAAATTTCTATTATCTAATATTTTACAACTATATTATTATTCTTTTCGCTTCGTTAGATGAATTATTTCAATTACTTAAAACCGTTCATTCGCTTACGAACAACGTAATTTAATAAGTACGCGTTAACATTCACCCAAATGCCGTTACTATCAATTAAAAACCTTTCGACGACCCGATTGCGATAACGATAAAAAGCATTTACAGCATCCGAGCCAGATTATTACCCTCCTCAACGCGATTTAATCAAATTAATTTCGTATTAACATCAAATCGAACTGCGCGATCCGCTCGCCCGAAATCCCGGCTTAGAATAATGGGAATCGCATTAAATAAATGCATTGTACTCCAGCCCAACGGCGGCAAGGGGTTAAATCGCGAAAAATCGAGCGAGCATCGCGATATTATTCCGCCGCCGGCGTCTCCGATGACAAGAAAAACACGCCGAAACCGAAATTATCCCCCGATTCGGGTGCAGCGCAGCATCGGCCCGGTGGTCCCCGGGCTTTAAACGTCGCGCGAAACGAGAGAAAAAAAAGGAGAGCGTAAAAAAAAAAAATGAAAAACCAGCGCGCTTCGCTTTGACGGACTCTCCCGCTTTAATCTAAGCGCCTCTCGGCCGGGGCGCCTTTAAGCGGTAATGCAGCCGCGGTGGCCGCTTGAAAGCGCGCGTCATTAAAGATTGCGAAGGCGCATTATGCCCGGGCTTCTCTCTCTCTCTCTCTCTCTCTATGTATGTGTGCGCGCCCGGCTTCTTTTCAAGCGGCGCGCGCGCGATATGTGGAGCGAGGGCCGAGATTGCGGAGAGAGAGAGAGAGTACGTTCCCATTATTCGGGCAGACGGTCGTTCTGATGTGTGTGCAGGTGTGTATATACTGACCAACTCCGACGAGAGCCCCTTGGCAGAGATATTGCCTGGACACGAGGCACTGCGCCGAAGGACGAGCCGTCACGATTCCCCAGGCGGCGCAGCCGAGGGCCGCGGACAGGCCCAGGCAGGTCTGCAGCAGCACCGAGGCACTTTGGTCGTTCTCCTCCTGGTATTCCTGCAGCGCCTGAGGAAAAAAGGAGAGAGGGTTAGCGGTGGCGATTAGTAACAGAGGGCCGTAGAGGCTTTTCATTCGCGGCGGAGGACGAAGCTCTCTGTTATTAGGTGCTTCCTTTTTTTGAGGCGAATGGCCTTTTTGCGCGAGGACGACGAGGGGCTTATATTAACCCTTTCGCCGGGGTTGGATTTCGAAGAAAGGACCGGTTACATTCCCTTTTCCGGTCGGGCGAAGCGCGCGGCATCGCGCTTTAAAGTTATCAGCGATTTCGCGAGAATTTTATTTTCGGGGAAGTGGATTTTTTTGCTTTACCGCGTTTTATTTACCGATGTGCAAGAATCGAAAAAAAGGGGACGTCGGATCGTCTCAAAAAATTGGCGCTTATCGGATTTTCCAGAATTGAATTTAACGCGACAAAGGGAAAAAGAAGTACGGTGAGTGAGCAAGCTACTTTTCGAATGAACGTTAATGTGGAAGAATAATTTATATTTTATCGAGTAAGAAAATATTGGGTTATTGGGTTGTTTTAATATTAAATACATTAGAAGACTATAAAAAACTAACTATACTTTTTTTAATAAACACACGACTTGAAAAAACACAAACTTCTCGAGTTAAAAGAAGAAATAATCACTTTCAAATCCGCGACACTACCAATCCCTTAAAAATCCCCGCCTTCTACGCCTCGAGTTCCCCGTTTAAAATCACCTAAAATTGAAAAAAGCGAGCGAGCGAACGGCATTGGTTAAATTAAACAGGATTCGGTTTCCCCGACTGTTGCGCCAAACGTCCGAGCGCAAAACAGCTCGTCGGGGCCGGGAGTAAACCAATATATCGCGACTGTTCGCTTTGATTTTGCAGCGGATTTAAAGGTCGAAAATAAAGCTGACTGGGGCAATTTAATGTCGGAGAGACTGTAATAGTAATTATTTGAATGAGTGCAAATACACGGAGAAAAATGTTCTGATAAAAATTACCGTACCTTTTTTTAATGCTGACAAACTTGCATTATATTCTAAAAAATGACTGTACTTGTAAAATTGATAAAGTGCTATTAAATTTTAATACATAATATAGTAATTTTTTAGGATAATGCAAGTTTGTGTTATTAGCATTGCAAAAAGGTATTAGTTATTTTTACTGAAAAAATTTTTTTCAATGTACCATTACGAGGTCTTTTATTACAAGGATTTCTGTTTTATTAATAATTCGTGCATTTTGTGCACTCTTCTTTAAATGCGAGTCAATATTAAAATGGCTTTGTTGTTTGTTACATTTTTATCAGACAAAGAAGCTGCTTTTACTGCTTTTACGCCAAGTAAGTTTTTTTTCGAATTTGCTATTGTAAATCCTAATGGGCAAACATAAAGGTTATTCTAATACTTATTTTTTTTTTCTTAAAAAAAAATAACTGAAACGTTGATTTTCGGATTACTTTTGAAAAAAAAAAAAAATAAATAAATAAACAAAAAAAAATAAATAAAAATTTGAATAGTGCTGCGTCGGATAGTCGGATGGTCTGTTAAAGTAATTTTTGTATAAAAGTTCTTTCATTTACCCCTAATTTATTCAGTTGTCTAAATCAACAACAAATTATTATTACGTGCACGCACAAATAAACGTGTATCGCTAACAACGGAATCAGAGCCGCTGTAAAATACGCGGAAATGCGTAATTCAACCGGTTAACGTAAACTTCCACCGTCACTATCGGTATTTTACGACTCGTTTATCAAGCGTCGCAGTTATTGAGAACTTTCCCTCCCCGCCCCGAACGCGCGACGACAAGCATTACTCCGCCGCTCATAAAAAAAAAAAAGTTGTTACTACCCAGTATATAATACGCGTTGTTTACGACGCCGTCGACGGTCTTTCCATTTTTTTCATACCGCCTTTACTCCCCCCTCCGCCGAACCGCCGAGCACTGTATTAAAATACTAAAACAGTTCCGCGGGGGAGGGGGCATCCCTTGACCCTCGCGGCGCCGTAAAACAACGTCGATTCAACGACTCGCGGGAGAGGGGAGGCGAAGAATGCGCGCTTCCAGATTTATGCCGGGCGATATTTTCCGGCTAAACAAGCAGTGCACACACCGTGTATATACACATCAAAAGCAGGGGCGCAAACATTCTCGGAGGAGGAGCCGGAGAGACGCGGAAAGTGCCCCGTTTGAAACTTCCTCCACTCTTTCTCTCTCCCGCGCGGCGAGGAAATCAAACAAATCGAATCGAGTCGAAATACATAGTTGTTGCACCGCGCGGGGACAAAAAAGGTTAGACTCTCTCCGTGTAATAGCCGTAGGCGGATACGGAATCGGAGCTGCCTGCGTCCTCGAACTTTTGTGTCTGGGAAACGGCGGGAGAGCTGCATGAGCGTCCTTTGGAATTGCGAGGGATTTATCTCGCTTAGCTTTCGGAGAGGAAAACAAGTCGTGCAGTTAAAGTTTTTCGGTATAAAAATTGAACGCTGCTCGCTGCTTCTTTGTATATATATGTAAACTGCGCGATTTTCGAGAGAATATAACGCGCAGTTGCATGTAAAGGCGAGGGAATCTTATTTCCTAGGTAATTTATTTTTAAGCGGGACGACACCGGGCGATACACCGAGGCGAGCAAATAAATAAGGGACAAATTTATTGTACGTGAAAGCTTTGAAGCTCTGAACGTGTTCTTTTTGCAGTGTTGTACTGCGCATTAAGCGGCATCATGATGTATTTTTGGATAATAATAATATAATAAAAGCTCATTAAATAATGAATGAAATACAAATTACATTTAAGAAAAAAATTATATAATTTATATATATATGAAATTTTTCGTTACAAAAGCGATAATACGATCAGATTGATTTTAATGCGCGAACACATTTAAGTAGATGAGTGCAGATTTTAGTCAGGCAGAGCTTCACATATGAAATGAACACATTAATGAGAACTTGTTCTTTTTAATATGGATTTATATTTATTTTAACACTCTCGTATGACTTCGTTCATTTATTGCCCTCTGTGAATAATAATTTATTTAATCATTATAGTTTCCATTATAGAGTTCGATATTAATTCCGGGGATTATTGTAATTAATCAGCTGTTCATTTCGTTTATGAATAACGTAATTTAATAAATATGTATGTTTAATAATACGTTAATATTCAAATACAATGTCATTACTGGTCATTAAAAGCCTTTCAACGATCTGATTATCCAACGATAAATATAGCATTTACCGGCTTTAAAACATTTCCAATGTTATGAAGTCAATCCTCCTTACTACAATATCAAATTAAATCATATGATTACAAGCTTTATAATTCACAATTTGGCAACAGAACGTCAGTACTTATAACATCGCAAGTTAAAACGTTATTTTATCATTTCCTTCCAATTTTATCCATTAATTTACTATAACTAGCACCATCCAAGCGCGCTTCGCGCGCGCTAAACGTATTTTTTATATTAGCAATATAGTTTTAATAGTAAACGACATTATTTCTATCATGCATATCACTGAAAATATTCTTAAGTGTTAAATTTAAGTTTCTTTGAAATTAGATAACATACTATCTTAAAAATAATTCAAACTAAACGCGATGTATTATTTCTTTCGTATTCAGAAATGTTATTTTTATCAAAGGATGTATGAGTTATGTTATTGATTATTAAAATTAATTTAAATCTATTTTAATAATCCAAAAAAATTACTAAATTTCGATCAAAAAATTTAATAACACATAAAATATTTTGAGGTTAAATTTTAGAATAAAATTTCAGAATCATTTATTGATATTTTTTTTTTTTTTTTGTAAATATTTTTCTTTTGTTTGATAACACCCATAGCTAAATTTTCGCGGCTTTTTTTTAAAAGGACCAATCGGCAACAGTTTTAAAATGCTTCATTCTAAATCCATCACTTTTTTATAAGAGGAAAATAGAAAAAATTTTTTTCCTGCCGTCAAACTTTGCTCAGCACCGCTCCAGTCCCCCCAACCGCGAGATTCCCTCTTCAAAAGCTCCTTCTCCCCGTCGGTCATTCCCTCCCAAAAACGACCCAAAAAAAACCCCCATACTCACTATGTAGAAAGCCGGGGTGTACAGTCCGAAGGAGGCGGTGCCCGCGGCGAGCATCAGCATCCTCACCGGTCGGCTGGCCAGCGGGCTGAGATCGATGAGCGGCTGCCTGGCGGCCTTCAGGGCCGACTTCGACTTGGGCTTGAGCTTGTTCTGCTGGTTCTTCAGGTGGACGATCGCGTGACGCTGCGGGTGGTAGAGCGAGGCGCTCCGGTAGATCAGACCGAGGAAGAAGGCCATGAAGAGCACGCCGGTGATCGTCTGCAGGCCCAGGCGCCAGCCCAGCTTTCTAAGGGGGAGAGAGGAGGGTTAGTGTTTTTGGGGGAGAGGCTTTTGTTTGAAAATTAGTAGGTCGTGTGCTAAATTTTGATGGAAATGTAAGAGTTGTTTAATGTAACCCTTTTTTGGGACTTGAATAATTCGCAGTGATTAATGGCGTCCTTTTCGGGTACTTAAATAATTCGCAATGATTGTATAAGTGATGTTTAATATGTGCAACAGTGAAATTAATTGAAAAGCAATTTTAATTCCGACGAATATTCAATGACGTTTGAATTATTTATCGTTTGCATTTTTTGCTAATACATTAATTTATATGCGACCGAATTTCCGAATATAATTAATTTACGTTCTCCAAAGGTAAAATCAACGGGTTAAAACAAAGAGCGAAACGGCAATTATTTCAATGGAAAAACTTCCAATATA
Organism: Ormyrus rosae; assembly: GCA_035047165.1. Lineage (NCBI taxonomy): Eukaryota > Metazoa > Arthropoda > Insecta > Hymenoptera > Ormyridae > Ormyrus > Ormyrus rosae. Next base: position 7,318 of record JAWWML010018558.1, read on the forward strand.
ACCCGCTGATTGCGTTTATCTTCAAAGTCCGCCCTCGGCGAGAGAGACGCCTTGCAAATAATTGCAAACGCTCTCGCGAAAAGATGTTTAATGCATCGACTCGAAGAGAGGGATAACGTTCCGCTCGTAAATTTTCATTAGAACGTACACCTTTAATATCCGCGTCAACCCGCACTTGGCGAACTCTCTCCCCCCTCCCCTTTGTGACTTTTTTAAAACCAGACCCGACGTCCGCCTAAATTACACGCCATTTTTTTTAATTCCCCTCCCGCGAGCTTAATAAACGCCCAGCTGCGCCTCGTGTATACATAAATCCGAAAAAATAAATCGCCAATTCGAACGGTATCGCTCGATATATAAATCCCGAGGCCTCCCCCCGCACTTCCTTACCGCCGCGAAAGACGCGCTCGACTCTCGGGAAGCTCGAGCTCGCGTAATGAATAAAATCAGGAGGGAGGCGATGCATTAGCATAACGGTACTCCGAAGTATCGGACACCGCTCGTTCGCATATTCATGCGCTTTTATCAATCGGATGTATTATCGAGCTCGTAAAAATTTCATCTCCGCGCGGCGCGCGCCTCCGGAACTTTTTTTCTTTTTATACGCGGCGCGCCGATTTATATAAATTAGACAGCCGTCGTCGAAATTCCGCCCGGAGGTTCGAACTTATAAAATACACCGGGGAGCGGAGCGCTCCCGCGAAATGTCTCGCCCCGCCGCGGCGTTCATTGTCCGACTCCGCGACCGCGCCTCTCTCCGCATTGTTTCTAAACTAGTTGGGCGCTGCTCCTCGCTAAATAAAAGAGGTGGTTTTTCCGCGCGTCGCCATATTCGGGTCGAGTAATTTTCGATTTCGAATTTGCTCTTTTTTCCTTCGCTCGTCGCCGCGTCCGTCTTTTGTTCGCCCCGCCGTGGAAGAGAGAGAGAGAGAGGGACGTTTCGGCGGGGAGAGATAAAAACTTTTCCGACAGCTGTGCGCGCGAGGCTCGTTCGACGAGATCTATCAATCGCGCGACGGTGTCGTATATATCGACTACTGCTCTTTTAGTGCGCCGAAGGGACGGGGGGAGGAAACTGCGTCTGCGATTGTCGGCGCGCGTCGGGGGTTTTGTCGGGACGTTTGACCGGGAATTCAGTTATCGCGTTGCGGACTTTAAATAAAGATCGCGGATTTTCGCGGCGGCCGCAATATTGTTTTGGCAAATTGCGATGGGAGACGAATTTTTAGGAGCAGTTTTCGACGAGAGCTTCTTTCAGTTTGGGAATTTATTCGGCGGTGTACACGGAATTTTTACGATTTTCACATTGTATTAGTTTTTATAAATAAATAAAGAATACAATTATAGTAAGCAATTTTTTTTAATTTATGTATTTTTAAAATTGAAAAAAATTGATTAATTAGATAAATTCTTTCTATTTTTTCAGTTTCAAAATGGAATAAAATATAAAAATTTATCAATTTCCTAAATTTCTACGTTTACAGCCGAACAAAAGCCTGAAAATGATTAATTTTCTTCGTTGCGAAGACCAAAAGTATATCAAATTATCACTTTTTTCCTAAAAAAATCGAACATATATCATCACAAAAACAGCCAACGAACGTATCAGCTTTAACCAGCTTTTCGAAACAAAACCATTTCTCCCGAGTGAATTTAAATTTAAAAACACCCCTTAATAATGACGAATTCCACCATAACGCTCCAACTCCGCGAAACTCAACTCCCCAATTAAACGGAGTGAAACGCGCAGTAGCGGTCTAACGGACCGCCGAACTTCCTCGATAATTTCCGTCCGCGGGCGCGAAATTAGCGGGAATTTTTCCCTCGGTCCCCGTCGTCACCAACAGAGAGCTCTTTCTCTCTCTCTCTCTCTCTCTCTCACCGACCGCGAAAAGTTCCTCTTCGGCGACGTATATAAATTTCGACCGCCCGGACATAAATTCCGTCGCCCGGAGGATGATTCGAGGAGACAGCCGGAAGGGGACGGGGACGGGGAGGGGGAGGTAAAAGCTCTCTCGTTCGAGAGACACGTCTTGCCGGCTCCTTCCGGCGTCGCAGGTGCCGGAAGAATTACGCGCGGAGCTGTTGCGCGCGGCGGCGGCAGCGCCCCGCCTACTTTTTCGAACGAACCCGTAGGGAATTTTAATTATACTTTGGCTCGTTTATGCTGGACTTTGGATCGGGATGAAAATTGCTGTGGTTTGCGAGGACGAGGGGAGTACAGACTGTTATAGGGTTTCGTTTAATTGACGAGAAAATGTATTTGTAAACGTTCAATTGTCTTTTTAACGTTTAATTAAGTGCGATTGAATTCGAAGGGTAATTAATTAAAAAGCAATAAAATAACGGCGAGTGCTTCCGGCGAATGGTAAAAGTCGAAATGACGTTCGCGGAGGATCGTCCGGGGCCGCTTCCTTCCTTCGATGATTGCGGCGTGAATCTTTTCGCGAAATAAGTCAGTCAGTAAACGAAGGAACACGGAGAGAAAAATTCAAGAAAAATTTCTAACTTTTTTGTAAAGCGGTATATAACAGACTAGCCGTAAGCCAAAAAATTACTAGAGTTTTTAGTAAAATTTGCCAAACTTTTTGTAAATTTTACTAAAAAGCCTAGTAATTTTTTGGCTTACGGCAATTCTGTTACCGCTTTACAAATTTTTCCTGAACTTTTCTCTCCATGAAGGCATGGGGTCAAAGGAACCGCGCTTGTCTGAAATGAATGTGTCGCTTCGTTTTAAATTGAATAACGAGAAGTTGCTCAGTGAAATATCAGAATTTTGTCGGGCGATTGAATGAATGTTTTTGAGAAAGTTGTTAGATTTTGTTTAGACTCCGAAACGAAAAGACGCGTTTAAAACTTGTAATAGTCTTAAATAAAACGTTAAAAAATTTATTTAAAATTCTCTCTAATTTTCATTATGCCCGAATCAATAATCTATTGCGAATAGTAACACAGACATGATATTCGGGTCGCGAACTTTGGGGTTCGTTCCGCAACGGTAAAATAGGGAGGAAGCCGCGTCCGTTCGGTCTGAGGATTGACTTTTCGACGCGTGATTTTTAGCCGAAATTAAAAAGAATCGACGTTTCTTCAATCGCCTACGGATTCGCGGAATATTTCAAATCACGCCATTGAAAACGCGAGATCGAATCCCGGGCGATGAGAAAAAGTTATTAAAAAAAGCTTTGGAGTTCAAAAGTTATATAAGGAAAGAAAGGCTCGCGATAAATTTGAGCTTCAATGAATTTTTTGTAGATTTTTTTATGCCTTTTGAACGATAAACCTTTATATTTTGATCATATTTTTGTGAACGGAATTTAATCTTACCTTTCAAGCGTTAACCCGACGCGGCTTTCTTCATATTTCATCATTAGAAAACGTATACCCGAAAATCACGACGAAATTCGTGACCCGAATGTACAAAATTCACCGTCGGTTTCATACTCTTAGTCCTAAGTTCCGTAAAAATCACTAAACCCCCACGTCAAATTTCAATACAAAGCCCAGCGATTTCGACACCAATTCAAAGACCATCCTCGAACGACTACAAAGAGCACACAATAATTTTTCCCAAAACGCTTTTCCCCGCCGCGAACCGACTTTTCTCCGCCTCTCTCCTCCGCGGCCCGATTTATCGCCCCGGAAGAATTCGCGATAGTTTTTTACGCTCCTCTCAGGCCGGTTCCGCGATTTGCGCTCGAACGCACCTGTGGATTTTCGCGGTGTGCTTTGTGTTTTGCGCGCGCGCGCGGCGGATTAATTTTTTTCCCGCGGGAGAACGCGAGGAGCCGCTCTCCGTTTTCGGGGGCCGCGCGCGGCTTTTTTGTTCTCCGATGTTTTTCGCGTAAATAATATTTGGACGCGGATGGAAGTTCGGATTATTATGTTTCGTCGCGTGAATCGACGCCGCGCGAATTTCGCGAGAAATGTGCGAAACTTTTTGGAGGGACTGTATATTGATTTGGAGTTTGATTGATTGAGGTAGATTAAATGTCTCCGCGGGTGGCTTTTTTTAAATAAAGGAGATAAAACAGTGACAGGCTTTTTCCCCCCGGAAATGGCAGTAATTTGACGATCCTTCTCGCTCCCGTTTTCAGAGTACACTTTTTTAGTTTTTCTGGATGCTTTTTTATTTTTTTTAGAACATTTTTTAGAATTTTCACGATTCAGGTAGATTGAATTCAATAATAATTACACTCACATTTATTTATAATTTTGTTATATAAGAAATAGAATTATACTTAAGCGTTCATTAAAGCTTCAATTAAAGCACTAATTTACCTCGCAACGATATTATATTTTCGAACATCGTACGGTAAAATATTCCGTTATTTGTTACAAGCTTCCAAAAATTTGCAATATATATTCAAACCATCCACGAAGCGAATCTCTCCCATTACATCCTCCCGCGAAAAATTCAAAATCGAATTCCCCGTGTAAACCCGCTCGAAATCAACGACCAAACATTCACCCTCGACTGTTTTAACAACGCGTTCCTCGCCAAAAAAAAAAGAAAAAAATCAGCCCCCGCCGACGCGATAAAAGATATTCACAGCGCAGAGAGAGAGACCCGCAAGATTTAAAGCTCTCGAAATAAAAGCCCTCTCGCCGCGCGGACGATAAATATATCAAGCGGCATCGACTGCGGAGAGACGCTCGACTTGATATATATAAAAAAAAGCGAGAGAGACCCGCGAGACGCCGCCAGCGACTCTCCTCGGGAGAGAGAGAAAGATGATCGAGCTTTCGGCGCCAATCAATCCCGTCCGCGCGTCTAATCCCTCCTCGGCAATCAATAACAGCCGCGAGAGAGAGAGAGAGAGAGAAAACTTTGGCAATCCGCGCTCCAGATTCCCGCGGCGCGGAGGGGGGAGAAAAAAAATGGGTTGCAGGCTGTCTCGCTAATTACGCGCCGCCGCGGCGCGGCGCGCGATATGCCGATGCGCGCTCTTTTTTTTTCTCTCTTTCTTTCCGAATGCAAGCGGGGGGCCCGGTAGTCTTTTTTTTTTTCTTCCCGTCCGAGACGCCCCGCGCGCGAAAGGAGGGGGCAACGGGCCCCCCGGGAGATCGGGCCGATGGACTGGGGAATCTATACTTTTTCCGTGTTTATGGGTCGCGGGGCGAATCTTGCGAACGAGCGAATGGAAAATATTATTTACTTTCTAGAGCGGCCGGATAAAATTGGAAATTCGCGAGGGGGGATATGTTCTTTTTTTTGTGTTTCGTTTCTCTTTTTTTTTTGTTCGGTCGGGGAGTTATTTTTGCCTGGGAAATGTCGGCGTCTAAATGGCTCGAGTATCGGAAAAGTGATAGGGAATGCGTGGTATTTAAAATCTGTCGAAATTTTACTGTTTTGCGGATCGTTTTTTTTTTTTTATTTATTACTTTTCGTAATGGAAGTAAAACAGGTTTTCAACATTGAATGCGTTATTCGCTAATTAAACTGCAGTTTTAAGCAGCTGAAAAGATTTAATTATTATAATAAATTTTATTATAAATTTTACATATCAATACTAACAAACGAAATATGATTCGAAAGAAAGGTACTTTACAAAAGTGTCAAAATCGAGGTTTAAAATAAGATCAACTAAATTCCATTCCTTGTCATTAAAATCAAAAGTTCTCGACTCATCAACAAAAGTACATAATGCAAAAGCTCTCCCGCAAAATACGCACTTCCAAATTAGAAAACTGCATTAACTCTTAAAGAGCAAACACTCTCTCCTCTCCCTCGAGCGAAGAGCTGATATTCCATCTCTTTAATATCAAAGGCCATTTTCCCCGACCGCGGGATGAAAAAAAAAAAAAAAAAAAAAACTACCGGCCGCCGCCGCCGCGGGAAGCGAATTTCGAAAAAAGTACCTTTAATATTTCTAATGCCCCCCTTAATCTGCTAAAAGTATGCGCGGATTAACCCGTCGCTGCTTCGCGGCGCGTATTAGGACGTAAGGAAACGAGGTACGCCGCGAGGCAAATGAATACCCGTTTGATCTAGTTGAAGACGGCGAACGCGTCGCGGCTCGCGGTTCGGGGGGAGGTCGGATTGTTTAAAGGCAAACGTCGGGAGTCTCCTCGGGCTCTAATAACACCCGTATTGCTCGAGAGCCTTTAATTTGGCCCGCTGGTTCGTATGTATGCTCTTTCGCCGGAGGGGAGGGGGGGTTTGTTAACATAATTCGGACCGGGACTCGGCAAACATTTGCGGAGAGAGGTGTGTTTCTCGGCCGCGGGAACTTTCCGGGTTTAAGCAGGTATGAAAGTTGCCGGGCAAACGCGGGGGATTGAGTTAAGGTGAGTGTGGGACCCGAGTGTGTTTTTTTTTTTTTTGGCACCTGCGAGGGGACTTTGTTGATGTCGGTTATAAAGTACGAGGAAACGCTTGAGTTTAAATGTGATAATTTTTTGACGTACTGCAAGTCTGACTCCCCGTTTTCTTGAAGCTACTGTGATTTTTAAACGGAAACTACTTTGCCCGCGGCTGAGATTTCAGAAAGCGGAATGCGATTACTCTTCTTTAAGGAGAGCATTACTAACGTTTTTGCCTTCAAAAGAATTCAGTCTAATTAAAGCGCAGAATTGCAATCCGAAAGTAAAAAAAAAAAAAGTTCGCTCTCTCTCTTTCTCCGGCGGAAGCTAAATTTTCGAGGCATCACTTCCCGTCGACGTCGGGTTGGGGGGCATAAACACGAGTTAAAAAATGCTGTATTTTCCCTCGCGGCTAAGAAGAGAAAAGTATATTACTTGCAGCCGTTTAACGCCCCTCCTACGATTTTTGTTACTTTATAACGACGCGGTTTTATTTTCACGCGCGGCAACTCGAGAGAGAGGAACGAAACAAAACACGATCGCGGTGCAATAAAGCTCCAAGACGCGCGGCCGGGACACATTAGTTCTAACGCGCGCATAAATTAACGCAACACGTGTAAAAGACGTCGGTCTGGCCCGCCCGAGATGCGCTAAGCGATTTACGGTCGCGCGTCTCGCCGAGAGAGAGAGAGAGAGAGAGAGAGAGAGAGAGGCTAATTGTAACAATAAATATTATACGCGGCGCGCGTCCGTTTAATTGAAAAACTTGGCTCTTCCATCGACTACTCCGCTCCGCTGTAAAAGTTTGATATTTTCCCGGGGCAGCGGAGGGGAAAAAGAGTGGAGAAGTATATATGATTTCAATTGGTTCAGGGGGGGGGGGGGCGGAAGGGAGATGTTTGTTTTGAAGATGTCTTAAAGCGCCGTAAAGCAGAAGGAAGAAGAAACGGGTCTTTAAGTTTGACAATTTATGGTTTCTTTTATTACAGCTTTAACCGGGGCGCTTTAACGGCCGCTTTATTTCCCCCAGCCGTGCACTGATCGCTTTTAAAGACTTTTCGCCGTTTTTACGAGAAGCAAATGTCGTGCGATTAAACGACGGGGAAATTGTTTCGCCCGTTGCGGAAGCGGGGGCGAGAAATTCAATTGCGAGAGGGTTGATCAAGGACGGAGTGTATTCATATATCGGCATCTGGGACGAATTTTCGAGTAAGAATTGTGCGATTTTTTGGATGATATTTAGACACTTTTAGAATGATATTTACTCTAGTAATTAGAGTATTGGCCTAATTTAGGGGGTAATTTTTACTCGAAAATTCTCTCCGTGTGCTAATTTTCAGAAATTTCCAAATTCCTCTCATCGCGGATTAAACCATTTTTTTTATTCTCCCGGAGAATTAATTAGACCGTAAAAAGAACATACACGTCGCGGGAAAAAGCTTCTTAAATATTTACGAGACAAACATAACCGCTTTCACCGTCAATAAAAAAGCCTCCTGCAATTAAACCCATCAAACGAAACCATACAAAAGCACATCCCCCTTTTTCCCGCTCTCCAAAATAAAAGAAAAAAAGAAAAGTCGCAATGCTCACCCGACTGCCTCCTTGTAGGAGACGCTGAAGAGGGCGATGCCGACGCCGGTGCCCGCCTGCACGATCATCTCGACGAACTCGCGCCGCTTCCTGAAGTAGTGGCCCAGCACCAGTCCGGCGGTCTCGCGCACCAGTCCGGCTCCCGCGCCCAGGACCACTCCGTAGCTGGAGGATTCGAGCCGGGGGGGCAAAGTTAGAAGTGATGCTCGGCGGGGTTATTGGGGAAGTTTTTTTTAGTGGTTGGTAAAGGAGGGGGGAAGGGGGTGATTTGGTTTGTGGAATTGGGAGGATGAAGGGGAAAAAAGAAATTGGGGAGAAAAGAATTTTTTTTTAAAACACACCTTTTTAGAGTATTAGTTTCTTGAGGCTTTGACTTTTTTTTTTTTTTTTGGGACGTTTGAAGTAAATTACTGCGCGTAACGAGTTTTGCAAAATTAGATAAGGGGGTGAAAAATTTCGTGCTTAAAATTTAACTTTTTCAAACAGCTCGAAAAACAAGAATGTTTTACAGTAACGAGGTGACACGGTCTCTGAAAAAAACTGTAAACATCCCTTTGACGTCGAAAAAACTTTTGCAAGCAAAAATGTGAAAATGTACTATGAATCTTTTAAAATTTGCTGTAAAGCTTAAAAAATTCACGACAAACAAAATGGTAATTTTTTTAGATTTTTACAGTCTGCTATGAAATTACGAAATTATAATTTTTAGAATAAAAAAATTAAAAATGAAATTAGTTTATAGCCACGAAAACTGGCTATAGTGTTCGGATCAAATTGAAACGTTGTTTAAAATCTTTTCCTTGGATATTTTAAAAATATGTCAGAGATCAAAATAACAGCGTATCTCTATTATATTTTCCTCTATTAGAAAAGTGATCGCGGAAAAGTGAAGCCGAAAATTGATTGGTTAATTCTGATGAATTAATGTAATTAGTTGAAATGACGTTACTATATTTTGACTTAAAGATTTAGTTTGATTGGTTAGAGAGTAACGTAAAGTTAGGTCAAAGCATAAGAGATAAAATTTCAAATGAACAAATTTTGTAATTAAGTTTCAAGGATATTGACGGAACTATACATGCAAAATGTTTTTTGATAATAAAAAATTGAAAATTAAAATCAATCTCTAAGCATTTTCACTGATATTTAGTTTTGCTATGTATGCTTTAATTTTTAACCTAAAATTTAAATGTTAGCATAAATTAAAGATAAAACGTAACTTATTGGATACGTGTATTACACCGTATTCTATCAAATATAAAGATAAATGCGAACTAAAAGGAAGAAGAATCCGTATTTATATAATGGAATAAATACAGAGCGCGCGAAGCGCGCATGAATGCACCTAGTATATTTAAAATTCAATAGCGACATTTATAAGCGTACTCAAACTTCTCTTTGAACGCGTCCAAACGGAAACAATAAGTCTGTCCTCAAAGATAACCAATCCTGGCAACACACCGTTTAAAACCAAATCAAATCTTTCACAAACCCCCCCGTTGCTTACCTCAACAGCACCTGATGCGGCTGCACGGCGAACGAGGTGAAGAGGGCGGCGAGCGCGAGCACCAGTCCCCCGATGACGGCCGTGAGCCTCGTGCTGCCCCGTCTGCAGGTGCCGAGGACGAGGGGCGCCGAGGCGTGCGACACCGCCGCCGACAGCGAGCCGATCCAGGCTGAGAAGAGAGAGCAAGGAGGATAATAAGAGTCGATGTGTATCGTCGGCTGCCTCGCATTAATCAACCGCCTCCAGCGCTTGTTTGTCGTATATACTTCCGCGGCCTTTGTTCCCGCGGAGGAGGCTTTTGGGGTAAGGATTAATGATCGCCGGTGAGCGAGGCGATCGCGTATGGAGGGAGGCGAGGATTAGGCGAGAGGGTTAGGAGATGCTGCTATTAAACGGTCATATTTTCGGGGAGGACAATAATTCGTCTTCATGACGCGGGTTTTGGCAAGTGGGGTTTAAGCTCGCGAGTTGCGAGGGCCGATTCGAGGTTTGGGCGGTTTTATATAAGATGTACTTGTGCGTTTGCATTAAATTTATCCGCAAAAACGTACACCGTCAATTTTTTTACAACGTTTTAAATTTATCGATTTTGGTACACGACGCCGTTTCCGGCGATTATTATTTTCACGCTGATTATCTCGACAAGAAAATTGAATTTTTTTTCTCCTATTTCCCTCGGAATTTTCCCAAGTACACTCTTAAAATAATGCTTTCTAGCAGAACATTTCTCGAAGCGGGGAACAAGACTGACTGTACACTCCTCTTCCGCGTTCGCCTCGCGTCTCGGTATTTTTCGAACGCGAAGCAAACGTTGCGATATTTTAATTCGCATCTCGATCGCGTTCCTCGCATTTTGTATTACTTCTGATGTTATTAAAAAGCAATAATGCACGAAAACAAAATCTAATGCCCGCAATCTCCCGCATGACGACGAGGGAAATTTTATAATTTCCTAAATCAAGTATAAAATCTTTGCTTTATCGAACACCTCTCCACCGTCATTATTCAGCTAATTTTCCGCCGCCGCATCGGCTTGTATACCATCGTTATCCAATGTAAAATCCCCCGTCGATCCCCGCGACTCGAGGACGCATCGCATAATCTAAAAAAAAAAGGGAGGGATTAAAACACTTTCTTTTTTCACTTGTTGACGTTGCGACGGACAATGCCGCGCGTCCCCTTCAGAATTCTTCTTTTTTTTTTTTTTTTTATGCTCCACTCGACGAGCAGCCAGCTCCTGCGCTGCGCGTGTCGCCGGTCTGCGGGAGAGTTCTTCGCTCTCGAAAAGAAAAAAAAAAAAAAAAGACGAAGAAGACGACGAGGAGGAGGAGGAGGAGAGAGTGAAAAAAAAGCGCCGAGAATCCTCGACGAGCGGCGCCATTGTCCGCCGAAACGTTAACAAGTCAAAAGAGCGTGGGGGGGGGGGGGGAAGTACTCCCGTTTCCGATTTCTTTACTCGTTTATGCCTCTCGAGGCGGGGGGAGGAGTTCGTGTTGCTTATTATTATTAATCGGAGCGGATAATGACCGGCGTCCCTGTTTTGCCGTCGCGAGTTTTTTTTTTGAGGTGGCGGATATATTCGTAATCCGATACGCGCTTTTCGAAATATTTCATTTGCCGCGCGCATACGTAAAAAGCAGACACTCGTGATTGGCAGCGCGATAATTGGAGCGAGAGCGCTCCTTTTTTTTTTTATTTTTTTTTTTTTTAAGGGAGTCGAAAATGCAGCTCTCTTTCTGGCCCGGAGTAATAAACAAATTTTAACCGTGTTGTTTATACGAAGCGACTGATTCCGCCGACGGACAGGGGGGAGAGAGTTTTTCGTGCCTGTAAAATGCAGGTAGGAGTTATACACGAATTTTATACGAAACTTTTTACGAGAGGACCAGTTGTAACTTTTTATGTCGGATGAAGTTACAATTTTTTATTTATCTGTAACAGAGAGACGACGACGTCGCGGACGGGGGGGGGGGGCGAATGCGTTTTTTTGAAACTTTCCGTAATTGTCGGCTTTCGCGTAAAAGTTACTCCCGCGCCGAGGCGGATAAAATTTACAACGAATTGCCGGTGTATTTTGCGAGCGCGCGGACATTGTATACTCCATTGTGCGCGGCTATTTTCTCTGTTTGTAACTCAAGCATTATGCTCCTAAGATAAACCAATTTTAGGTGCTTTAGTTTGCCATAAAGTCGAGTTGGTCTGTATGTAAAATGCGGGGCTTCGGTGTAGAATTTCCGCGGAGAATTAGTGCATGCGATGTTGTTTGTGTGTTATACCTTTTGTGTACCATAAAAATTTTCCGCAATTTTAGTTGGAAAATTCCGGGGAATTTGACGTGTTTCGAGGGTTCGGATTTTAGAAAGAATTAATTTTCATCGGAATCTGGTATACAATTTATTACGAGGAGAAAAATTTGCGGTGAAGAATACGATGTCTTCTAATACTTTGGTAACAGATCGTAAAATTGTATAAAATTTACTGTAAATCTAAGAAAATTTACAAGAAATTATGGTAATTTTTCTATACTTTTACAGCCTACACTGATGAGAAAAAAATTTCATTGAATCAATGAAATCGATAATCATATTGCGGCAATTACATATTTAATCATTTGAAATACATTTTTAGTTGAATCAAATATGCTTTTATTAGGTCAAAGATGATGTTATCGAATCAAAGAATCAAAGAATTGATAAATTGAAAAATATATTTAAAGAATTAAATTTTTCATTGTTACTGTATGATTAACGATTTCATTGATCAAATAAAATTTTTTTCTCACAAGGAGAGTGTACGACATTTGGGTAATGGATTTTCCTGTAACTTTGGGATATGTTTTCTAATGTTAAAATATGAAGAAAGCCGTATCCGTTCGGCCTAACGCTCGATTTTTCAAAAGTTATGTGCTCTTTCAGCAAATATCTAAGAAAAATTGATTTTTGTTTAATTACGTATAACTTTTCAACTATTAACGGTTATACAGTATTTTAACTCCCCGCATTTGAAAGGTGGGATCAAATCCTATCGATTAAAAAAAATTACATCAAAAAACCTTTATTTGTTCAAAAGTTATAGTTAAATAAAATTTTTCAATAAAATTAGGCTAAAATTACATAAGTAGATTTTTTATGTTATTTTCATGGCTATTCTTTGTTTGACTCTAACTTTTGAACAAATAAAGATTTTTTGATGTAACTTTTTTGAATCGATAGGATTTGATCTCACCTTTCGAATGTTAATAGTTAAAATACTGTACCATTAACAGTTGAGAAGTTATACGTGATTAAACAAAAATCGATTTTTCTTAGATTTTT